>PVKA01045575.1:0-15455 GCA_004027165.1 Ctenomys sociabilis | reverse complement strand
AATTAATTTTATTGAGAAACAGTATAAGTACTGCACGCTAACTGATGGCGCCACTGGAGCTCCAATAGCAATGAGCCAGTTTGAAACTGATTGGTAGGATAGTTTCAATAATTAATATATTGCTATTGTTGTCTTCATAGTAGTTATTCATAGTGGAAGATGCAGACATGATATCCTGTCCAAACACTATTAGTACAAATCTTTCTTCTCATTTTGTTAAGAGAAAGTAGTGGTATATCTATTCTAACTATTTTGTATATACAGATACAAAATGGTCCATTTATATCCCCTTTTTTGTTTAGCTTTGTCAGATGGGTATTCCATTGCCTTTTAAATATCGTAGGTGCTTGAATTCAGCAACATAAAGTCAGCATCCTTCTTTTCCTTCTGCCGGGATATTGCGTGGAGATGCTGGGACCAGTTGTCCCAACAGCATTGGGTGCTATTCCAATCCCTTGGTATACAATCTACCCCATGTAAAGGCCTCACAGGGGCCTCTTTCTCTTGCTCTATATTAGGGAATAAGCACATTCCTTCCCATGCAGCTTTGGGAGGTGGCAGTGGGAAGGTACAGAGTGAAGATACTCACTTGAATGGAGCCATTTCCCACCTGGCCTTCTGCTTAGGCCATTTATTCATTGCTCTGAGGTGAGTGCATTACACACTTCACAACCTGGTGTTCAGCCTTTGGATTGGACAGGGTTGATCAGCACTCACTATTGTGACCTTATGAGTCCTGAGTCCTGCAAGGTCACAGTCGTGGTCTTTGATGATTTCATTTAATCTTCAGAACAATCATTTGGTAGGTCATTACTTACTGATAGGGAAATTGAGATGAAGTAATTCAGGTTAGTATAGCTACAAGCCTAGGGGATGGACTGAAATGCAGGCAGCTTGATACATCCCAAAGGGTTAATTGCTGCATTGCGCTCCTTTCCTCACAAAAAGCATGGGATTGGAATCATGCCAGGGTCCACTGCCTGGAAGGAAATTGTGCTTATATTTGCTGGTCTGAGCATAACTCTGGCAGACAAAAAGCAATCAGGGGAAAGAAGGAAAAGTGGAAATGGAAATGATGGTTGTCCTCAGAGATCAACAGAAGGGGATGCTTGTACAACATGGGCTCAGACAATAAAGTCCAATAAGCCTAAACATGATGTTTCCTTTTGCTAGGGTAGGATGGCCAAATTATTTTAGCAACCTGAGTTTTGGTTTCAAACTCATAAATTGTGGCTATATGCATATATATATATATATTCATATATATATGAATACACCTTGTAGAATTGACATAAGAAATGATGGGGTGCTGTAAATGCTCATAAAACAGTATGAAATGTTAGATAACTGAGGTGCTGATTATTACTAGAGGCAATAATTGTGAACATTTACTAAGCAATTACTGTATTCCAGGTAATGCTCTAAGCACCTTAATAGTATTAATTGCTTAATCTTCATGATCTTCAGTGACAGGGTGCAATTACTATATGCTTTACAGAAGAACAAACAGAGGCACAAAGGAGTAATTGTTTGCCAATTATTCACACAGCCAGGGAGTTTCAAGCAGTGCCTAAGCACAGATAACCTATGAGCTGTGACCGTGCAAAACCAGTGAAGTTATTGACATAGAGAACATCCTTAAGAGGCCTGCAGTTCTTCTCAAATGTAATAAATGTTAACGTAGTGCTATAATTATTATTTACTCTACTCTTTAGGCCACAGGAACTCAATTAAGGGGTAGCAATATTAGAGAAGTAAATATCCCAAATAAATTATTAATTAAGGGGAAGCCAGGCCGGTTAATTGTCTATTACCTCATTTATTGTATAAACGACTTGGAAATTATCTGGTAGATATAAGAATTTATCTAACCTTAACTTTCAGTAAATAGGAGGAGAAAGCCCAGCAAAAGCAGTTATCCAGCACCTACATGTTCTGTGGCTGCTTTCAAAGATTCAGGTTTTTTTTGGAATCCCGTTTTGGGTCTGCTTTTCCAGAGGATGCCTCAGTTCCAGATGCACATAGCACAAATGCTTCAGGAGACAGAAGTAGATTTCACTTCCCTACCAATTTCACCAACAGAGCCTAATTTGTTTGCAATGATTTAATCAGCAGCAGTGAATTGTTGCTGCAAGCCTCCTCCATAAATCAAAAACTTCCAGCATGCATTTGCTTGGGACTTTTCTAGCGACCTGTGACCAGATGGATCGGCCATCTGTAGCTCCATTTTTTCTTTATATATATTTGTGTGTGCAAACACACACACAGACACAGACACACACACATACACACACACACAAAACCTTGAGTAATCACAACATCAGAACAGATTCTATTTTTTTTTAAGATCTTGTACTCTCTAGTATTTTGGTTGGTTTGTGCATAATCTTTTTTTTTTTTAATAGATGAGCATTTATTAAAAGTTCAACACATGGCTTTTCTTTCTTGCTTTCCCTCTATCTCTTCCTTCTTTCTCTGATTATGCATGTTTCCGCCAGGTTTCTTTTGTTTCCACCAGGGTATAATCTAAATTATTTAAGTAAATTTTCAAAAATAAAGAACAAATTTTCAAAAATAAAGAACAAGAAAAATAGTTCATTGAGTTGATTTGGAGTAGCTGTCTGCATGGAGGAGAGGTTGTTACACATCTTCTATTTCCATCAACATTTGGATTAGCATTTTTTCTGATCTCTGACACCCTATTCCAAAGGCATGTCTAGCTACAGAGGTTCATCATGATGAGTGTGTGGTTAAGCTGAGCCTCCGATGCCTGTGCTCCACCTACAATCAAAGCAGTGCCGCGACTCTTCTCCTTCAAGGAAGCTCATAGAGAAACTGCTGTTACTTCTAACAAAGCCACACTGGGAAAAGGCACCCTTGTGGCTATTTTGGCACTTGTAGACAATGCCATTCCTCAAAAGGATAAGGGGGTCCATTTATAAGAGATGAAACAGACATACCATAAACTGCAAGACAGGAGAGAACTCGTTTCCCTCCTTCTGTCCTCTGGGCTGAGACTCTGCATTCACTCTCCTTGTAAGTGAGGAGCATGCAGAACAGAAAGCTTAGTGGAGAGCTATACCACAACATGTACAAATTGGACACAGGCATCCCAAAATAAAACCTGAAGCAGTCTTATAAGCAATGGAAAAAGGCATTGAGAAGATAAAGGTTGTATATTGCACATGACTTTCTGTTCAAAGATAGAGGTGTGCATCACCAAACAAAGGGATGGCATGAAGTATTTTATTTAATTATTCTTATACCAGTTCAATGGGATCTCTCGTGGAGGACTCTGGATGATGCACGAAGTCCTGATGGATGACAAAGGGGCTACTCCAGGGTTACAAAAGCACCTTCAGCAGCAGCTGTTGGGGAAAAGCTCCACTTCCTCCCTCCCAGCATCATCATCTCAAGAAAGACACCCAGTGTGTAACTCTGAGCCTCTCTCTGGCATACTCAGCTTTGAGTTAGCAGAATAGCTTATGTGGCTATCACATTTGGAAGAAAGAGCTGGGGTGTGTGGATGGCATAAGTCCTTTATGTCCTAGAGGCTACAGCAAGGAGACAGTGGTCTATGTAAGCATGCAAGAAATGGAGTCTGGAGCACAAGGCCCTCTGATTCCAGAGCTTATTATAAAATCCAGTCAGGTACTCCAAGGATGTATCTTTCATCCTGGTCCCCATCGATTCTAGATTTCAAGTATAGTTTCCTATTTTTTCTTTGCTTTATTTCATTACTCTTGCACATTCCAAAAGGGAGGGGGATTGTACTTTTGGGGAAACCCCAACAAAAGAAGGCATTGCCAGGAACTGTGAGGAGCATAATAGTTCCAAATGCTTTATGGTCTCTGTGGCTTGAATGCCTGGACTTGAGGTAGACAGTGTGGTCTAAAGCTGGACAGGTGTTTGAGTCTAATAATGAAAACCCACAGCCGTTGGAAGCACTGAAGCCTCTGCTCTGAAAACACTGTTGAGCACTTTCACAAGTGGATATCATGTAATGCAGAGGGTGGATATGAAGGGAGTGTCATGCCCCAAGGAGGGCAGCAGCAAAGTGTTGAGACCACCTGGTTAGACCCAAGCTCAGAGATGAGAAGCCCAGGCCTCTGCTTCTCCTTACAGATGCAAATCTGTGTGCTGCAGAGGATAGGAGGAAGCATGTAGCAAAAGGTTGAGCAAAAGAAAACAATTATGAAGAGGAGGTAGAGAAGTGGACAGACTTCATACAGCACAGGTGATTGGACTGTCACTGCCAGCCAACTGGCACTTGAATTTAGCCTGGCTGCTAAACAACAGATTTCAAGGAGCAATGCCACCCAATACCAACTTCAGCTGGCAATTGTTGATCTGACTTCAGCAGAATGCAGAAAGGATCCAACCCACTGCACACTCATGCAGCGTTTTGTCCACAGTTCATGGTCTACTTTTCAACCAACCATTTTCAGCTACTAGAACCTCTCCACTTCTTCTGTTGCATATTCCATACCTATGTGCCACCAGCCAGATTGGAAAGGAAGCTGTAATCCTAAACAACACCTACTTCTGCTCTCCTCCAATTATGTCGGTGACCTTGTCACTTGCCTGTTGAACTTGGCAAAAGTCTCCACTACACTTTCACAACAGCAGGGCAGAGTATCAACCATGCCAGTTCTCTGCTCGAAAATTGTCTTTCAATAAAGATTCAAGTGGCTTGGAGAGTTCCCAAAGGTCCTCTGCTCCAGTAGTTTATGCTTCTTATCACTGAACAAGTCTTGTACATCTGAGCTTTATCTGGGTGTTTGGAGAAGGCAAAGTTAGTAAGCATTGTTGTGAAGGTGACCAGCCTGTTCCAATATTTAAAAGCAGAAGTGAGGTTGGAGCATTAGTTTTCCTAATGGCCCTACCACTGCTCTGATTTGCTCTCCTGATGACTGTATCACTCCTCCCAAGGCCAAGGGTTCCTTTTCCTCACACTGTGCCTCAAGACACTGTCTTGAGCACAGTGTCTCATCCTTCTCCGTCCCAGTGGAGGTATAGCTTTAGCAGTGGTCACAGAAGAGATGAGATGGGGAGGGACAGACTCACCCAAAACCACCAACTATTTTCTGGCATATAGAATGATGTCAAGGGAAGCATTGTTTAGTTGCTCTTACTTTGATCTGAGGTCCCTGGAGGCAGAGAGGTGCACATCCCCAAAGAAGCAATCTCCCAGTAAGTCATGTTAGGATTTATGCAAGACTGTGAGTGAGAATCCTAGGAATGAATGTGTGCTACTTATGCTCCATTTGTAAAGTCAGTATTGCCCTGAAGAAAATGGATGTCTCCTTAATCGTAAAAAATATGCAAATCTAAGTATCTTTGGCTATGAGTATATCGTCACTTTTGGTACAGTTATCATCGAATATACAGACTCAGCTTCAGATATATTGCACACACCCTAAGAGGAAGGAACAATTATTACTATAATAATTTAAGTGGAGGTTCAGATAGGTTAACAAAGCTTCCTATGACAGGCACAAAATGAGAGTACTGTCAGGGATTTCAACTGAGGTATACAGCAAGTCTGTTCATATTGTCAAGACTTCTAGAATATGCCTTGTCACACTTTGCACTTATTGAAGGGTGTAGTCCATTCTTTGTTTGGCGTTTAAGGTAAAGGATGTAAAAGTGTTTGGAAATGTCAAAAGCACAGCACCAGCAATGAGCTTGTCAGCCTGTCATTTTCCTATCTTCTGAATCACAAGCTACCTGATACTCAGTTCTATTAAAAGATAAATTTTATCCCATCTCTTGAAGACAGTATTTTCTTTCTGTTACCCCATTGTTCCCTTGCCATGAATCTTCATTTTTTGTGCCTGACAGTTAGGACTAGCACAGGTCATTAGAGCCTCTGCTCAACCCTTTAACACACTGTGTGTGAGAGTCTCAATTTAGATGTCCCCCCGGCTTCCTTTATTCATAGGCTGGGCTCTTTGGAAGTGCTAGTGATTAGTTCACTAGTGTATTAACTAATTTAACTAATTTTAGAGCTAGATGTGATGTTCTGAGTTGTCTCTTCAGAGGAAACAGCTTACGATGACTGATATTCAGGTTGCATTAAAACAGGTTACAATCAGCACAGGTGTTTCTCCCTCCTCACTTTGGGCTCCTGCTCTTCACTTCCTGTCTGCCGCCCTGTGATCAGCACTCTGCTTCCTGTCCACCATGCTCCTTTGCCACGCCCTCTAAGATTTGGACAAAAGTGCTACAAACTGTGAACAGAGCCAAACTAAACTACTCTTCCTTTAAGTTGCGGTATCCGGAATTGCTTCTCAATAAGGAAAATAAGACATTGAAGCCTCTCCTTAATCTTGACAGTTATCAAAGTTGATCCTGCCATTGCCAAGAACAGACAAAACTAAGTATTCAATTCAGCCCCTCTTTCATGTTACTGAGTAGAAAATGGGGTGTCAAAAATTTCATGCTCTTTCCAACGTTGATTATATGATTTGGTGCAGGGTCTCACTACGCAGCTCAGACTCAGTGATCCTCCTGTGCTGGCCTCCTCAGCACTGGGATAACAGGCTTGCCGTATCATGTCTGGTTTAAGTGACCAGCTCAGTGTGTGGGGCCGGTGTGGCATGCAGTACCAGGGATCAAACCCAGGTCCTTGTGCTTGCCAGGCAGGCTCTGAGACCACTGAACTATCACCTAAGCCCATCTAACTTTGCTATACAAATATACATCTTAATAAAATAGAATAGTATTTGCGAATTTACAAATATTCTATTTCTGTCTTTCTATATCAAATTAATCAATACATCTCCACTATATTTTGAAGCAGTAGTGTGCACTGATCCATGTTTTCCAGACAAGAAATAAAGGCCCAGGAAGGTTTCAATGCTTACTAACTATGACTAATCTTTACTGATGTCAATGTGGAAAGGCACTCTCCCAGATGTTTCACAGATGCCTACTTTCATTTTCTGGAGGGTGGAGACAGATTGGAAGGTGAGCTCTCCACAGCGAACTCTATCATCTTCCTCTGAACATCACATGTTTCCTTGGGTGGTGCTGGCATATCATTTTCCCCTTTTTGCTTTCAATGCCATTGTTTAATTCATGGAGTTTTGTTTTATGCTAAAAATATATAACCAATATAGCATAGCCAGTAATTGCATGGTGCTTTATGGCCTACAGATCAACTTTGTTAGAAGTGTCTCATGTTTTATTTTTCCTTACCATAATCCCAGGAAATAATAATCATTATTTCACACAAATTAAAATAAATAAGAGAGCCAGAAACTGCAAATCTAGCACAAAGACTGGGCTATATCCTCATTCCTACCTGTCATCTGTTGTTGTCTGTCTGTGCCCATCCTTTCTAAATGAGCAATGGGTCAGCCTGTGTATTCAAAGCTAGCCTTACAAAGGAAGATACTAGCCAGACAAATCAAGTGATCCTCTACTTCCACACCTACTTCTTGGTTTTATTTTGGTTTTGTATAAAGAGACAACACAGGCTTCCTGGGAGAAAGTAGGAGACTAGATTTCATGATAATGAACTTCGCTCTCTGGCAGGATCCATCTCACCTGTGTGCCATGGAAGCATGTCTGCATGGCTCCTGCTGTAAGAACACTGATGGTCTAGCTGCAGTGCACCCCCAGGAGCCTCTGCTGCAACATCTGTTCCATTTGCCTTTTCCCTTTTGCATCATGATTTCAATTTTACACAATGGAGATTCTGATAAAGAGAAACTCACACACCACTCCTCCACCATAGAGCATTTTGTTAAATCATGGAAGTTGTGATACCTAAAATGCCTTTCCCTGCAATGTTTTTCTAAGCAGATTACTGTACATCCTTCTAGAAGTGGAAGAAGATGGCTAAGGGCTGACTCTGATACTCTCAGTAACTGCAAACACTTGACAGACAATGTGTCTGCATTCATAAACCTGGCCTACTAGAATAAGTTATCCCTTCTTTAATATTCATATTTTCTCACTCAAGTTCCCAGAGAGGCCTTGGCATACAATTCTCTATCAAGTGCAAGGGCTGGTTTTTCAGCATAATATTCTTCAGTCTTTATGACCACCATGATTTATGCATTACCTTTGTCATGGGGTGTATTCTCAATAAACTCCCTGAAGTTGCCATGAATTATCTTCCTAAAAATTTAGTAAATACCACAGTTTTATGCAATTCTTTAAGAACTCTGACCTTATTTAAACTAATCTCACATAAATTTTTATTACTAAACTCTTTTGCATATGAGAATTTATCATGGTGGTACAGTGACTTTTATGTTAAACCTTATTTTAGAGGTTATTGCCTACAGGTGCAATACATGACTATGGAAACTGTCTTATTCACCTGAAAATTTTTAAACTCATCTGCACTTTGTCTGCTATTATGTAGGCTCCTATTAATAGTTCAGGATCAAATCCTTGATCAGCCACTAGCTACTTCTCTTACCCTCTCTGAGTTTGCCTTTATGCATACAAAAAGCTTAATAATGGCATTCTTTGGGTGCGTTTTTGTGGTAGATAAAATAAGACTAAAGGAGTCAATTTATGTTAAGTGAAGAGCATCGTGTCTAATGTGAAGTAATTGCATAAAATAACAGCATTATTAGTGATGAGGTTTATTAAAAGCTGAATTAATCTTGAATCATTTAGAGAATAATGCTATGAAATCCAGAATTTCCTGTCACTAAAATTACAGAGAAGCCATTGAGATACAATAGGAAGAATAAATTTATTTATAACCAGAAATCCTGCCTTTAGCCCCCATCTGTGACTTATTAATAGGCAGGTTTTCCCATAACTCTGAGGTTTGTGGACTTTTACTGGTAATGACAGATAAACTAGTAACAGTTGCCTGTGTTTGACATGAAGTTTATGTCTGGAGAACATTCTCCAGGGAAGGAGTCTTCAAAGTTTTAATTTCCTAAGTCCTAGATCAAAGGATTTTTCAGAGAAGCCCAAAGAATAAGCAAAGAAAAAATGACAGAGCTGACTTCATGGATTTGCCCTAAAGTCTGAGGTACCCGATCCTGCTCACTTCTCACTTTATACTCTTTCCTTCCAGCCAGGAGACAGCTGGAAAAGTCTTGGAGAGGGGCTGTGAACAAGTGAAAGATCATCACACCACAAGGAATGAGTGTGGGGTAAGTATTTCCCCTGCCTCTGCTCCTGCTCCAAATACTTCTACCATGGATCATGTTCTTCATGGGGCCTCAAGTAACACTAACTAGAGGTACTTTGGGGAGCCTAAGGCGTTGAACCATTAAGTGTTCAGGCCGTGCATGATGGTAGAGGATATATGGAGAACTGGTGCCTGTATAGCTCCTGAACTACAAACACCTACAGAACTATGACTTTGATGGCACAGCCCTGGGTTTTTGAAATTAATCTCTGTTTATGGAGCTATTTGATATTTCACTGACTGTCAACTTATTAGTCACTGGCACACCTGATAGAGAATGATTGAATGATACAATCAGAGGATTTAAAATTGGAAGAAGCTTTCAAGACCAATTTATTTTGCACTACTTATTTATTTTTAAGGTAGAAATGGTAAATGTCGTGGAATTAAGGGACCTCCCAACTACTTGATGTAATCAACTGTCTTGGTTCAACCTGGGGTGGATTGAGGACAATGGTCAGAAAATCTCAGGTGTCATTCTAATGGTGAGAAGATGTCTCTGGGTCACTGTCACAAACTCAGTGTGGGTAACAGAGATATATAGACATGCATAGTACCTTTGAAGGAGGTTTGATTAATAGAGAAGAGTGGGATGGAATTTTGGAAGTCAGACTCCAAAAACCCAGTTTCAATCAGTCTGATGAGCTGCTGTGGAAAAAGGTCCTAGTCTTAACACAGTCGGTGTCTTGGAGTTAGGATAGGATGGGTAACGACCTTGTTTGCGATGAGTGGCTCTGAGACATCATCTTAAGACCTGTTTCCTGCAACCCCTTCCTGTAACCTTCTCACCAGAGCTCACTGTGCTATGTATTACTGTCCTCTTCTACCTGCCCCAGCAGTGTTTGGTCTTGCCCCTGCTTGTTGTACATACTCCAAGCAATGTTTAGTCTTCACAATCACCATTGTGACCTCAATTTCTACTCCCTCTCTCTTTAGAGATGTCTTCTCTTTCCCAAGACTCCTTTTACAACTCATTCTTGCATGTGTTCTGAGTCTCAACTGATGACCACACCATTTGTTTGTCAGGTTGGATTGGAGAAGACAGAAACCAGGGCACAAGGCTGGCCTTTCATCAAATGCCAGGAGTCAGAAGTGACAATTTGTTTTTCTGAGGAGTTCCTATATGATACAAAAATCAGGATTTCACTCTCCTGTGGACTGCATGCCCTGCAGAGCAAGGGAGCATTAAAAAGATGTGCCTGATGAGAAGCGTTACATCTTAGCAGCTCTGAATTCTTGGTGGAGATGGCACCAGACAGAAGAACTGTTCTTCGTAGCATACAAATACATCTTGCCTAGGAAACAGCAATGAGGAATGTTGTGCTACAGCTGAAAGGGGCACATTTACAGTGAGATAAACATCCTGTCCCCTTTGTGTGCAGTCTAGTGTCTAGAAATTTCCTTTTTGCTCACTCATGGACTTTTTGTCATATCTTATTAAAGAAAAGAAAAGACTACCATAACAGAAAAAATAAACAAAAAACAAGGAATAGGCAATTACTGAAAGCCACCATGACACCTTTGATTAGGTCCTGACTGTAGTTCTTTGGGATCATAAATGACAACTCAGAAATCAGAAGAGTTTGATCTTGTACTATGAATAACTACTATGAAGACAACAATATGCAATGGTTTAACTATTGCAACTGCCCTATTGACCTGTTTTGAAACAGTCTCATTGCTGTTTCTTGCTCAGTAAAATTAATTTAAAAATTAAAAAAAACTAAAAAAAATTTTTAAATGTTCGATATACAAAATTTCTAGCATTTAGCATCCTGGTGGACCTGTCGTACGTGACCCACACCTGTCTGCCTGAGTTATTGTCATTTTGGTTTCCTGGTCCTTTGAACCCTGCTGGAGAAATTCCATTCTTGGGTCTGTGCCTGTGTGTCAGTGGTGTTTCTCAGCAATCTGTTTCTTTCAATATGCTCAGGAAATAAACTCTGCCTTTCAGCAACTAAAGAAGCCTCGATTCTCCTCCTCTCCTTCCCTCTTGTGCTTTTCATTTCTCTTTATCCTGGTCTTATGTGTTGGTTTTCCTATAGGCTTCACTATACAGTATAAAAAATGTTTAAAGTCCTATAGAGCTTCAGTCCCACTTAGGACAGATTGCCCATGTGCAGAAACAAGCTTTGCAGATTGAAGTTCCAGAAGCCAAATCCAAGATAGAGATGACAGTGAAGGATGTTTCAAGCAGAGAGAACCTAACAGCTATGATGCACAGAGGAGAGGGAAGAAGCAGCGCAGGGTAAGACGAAGCCTTCTGTGTAGCCTCTGACTTGAAGACGTGCTCCACTTCAGGGAACCATGAAGTTGAAGTGGACATTCAGACGTAGTCAAGTTGGGTCAATGTGTCCAGGTCTTTGTAATCCTACTTTGCTTAATCACTGGATGTAGGTCCTTCTGAGTTGTTGTGTAACCTTGGGCAAGGTGGCTGTTTTAGGAAAACAATTCTTAAGGGGTTGAGATTGAAATAATGTGTACTCCTGACATTCCCAGAGGACAGGGCGTTGGAACTTTCATCAAGGATGGATGGTGTTTCAGTGTCCCACAATGAGTAAAATGTCTTCACTCTTCAGCCTGGGGTCTCTGTTATCTTGCTGTTTTAGCACAATATATTTAGAACTATGTCCACTGAAGTCCTCTTGGAAGTAGATTCCAAGATGCAGTGAGGAGAAATTTATTGGAAAAGTACTGGAGAATTCTGAAATGGAGAGTGTAGGGCAAGATCAGTAGATTTCATGTAGATCTGGCACTGAGCAGAGAGGGATGAGGACCCTGATATGGCAACCAGTTTTGAGAGCATGTTGCTCAACAATCAAGATCCCACGTTGAAGAATAGGCCCTTCACAGGCAGAGTGGTCTGTCTCATGTACCATGTTGTGTTCAGAATCTGGCTAAAGGCTGTAGAGTGGTCTTGAGCAGGAAGCCTGTGACAGGTCCCAAAGCGCATTTGGTGGATTTCTTTCATTACAAGAGTTTTGGGTAGCATCCCTCCATTGATTCCATAGGGTAGAGCAAACGATGCTGAAGCCAGCATCTGATCTTGGTGTGTGATGCTGGAGGCAGTGTGCTGCAGTACGGTGGCTGTGACTTCTTTGCTCTTAGTTAGAATTGTCTTCTCCCTTGCTGAGTGTAGATGAACTGGTCCATCAGAAAATATGTTTACTGTGTGATTATTCCCCCCATTGTTCAGAGACCTCAGAATTCAACCTTTGAACCAGTCATGCTAAGTCATCCCTCTACTTGAAAATTTGGCAGTGAAAGTTTGAGAGTAAGCCAATATTTCCTGACTGTGCCCATTTATAGTAATGATAACCCACTGCTCAAAGACTCGGAATCTGGAGCCAGACTTCCCGGGGGCAAAGCCTGCTCTAGACACTGTCTGTCTGAGGACAACATAAATACTTCTATCTCTGTCACTAGAAGACACTGTTGAAATCCTTGTTGGCTGCAAGGAGACTACACTGGGCTTCTTCCATCCTGAAATGGTGATGGTTGGTTCCTAGGCTAATTAGCACTTATCTCTAGGTTCAGTTGCCTTCTCTGGCCACAGAACCTCAGCGAGCACCTCTCACATGTGCCTTTGTTGATCCTGGACCCTGTGTCATGACATCTTAGCAGCTGACCCCTAGAAGGCCAGGAGAAAGGCATTCTTTTATCTCTATAATGCTTTTAAAAATTTCTGCCCAAGTGAGCACAAGCTATATGCATTACTGACAACACAGGGACTTCTAACTTGAATGTAGAGTACATTTTTCTGCATTCATTGTGATTCCATAATCCTCTAATATTTATTTACCTTTGACTCATGTTAAATCAGACATAACCCACACTCAAATGGCAATTGGTGAATGATTGTCTTATAGGTACCATGTTGTGTTCAGAATCTGGCTAAAGGCTGTAGAGTGGTCTTGAGCAGGAAGCCTGTGACAGGTCCCGAGTACATTTGGTGGATTTATTTCATTACAAGAGTTTTAGGTAGCATCTCTCCATTGATTCCATGAGGATAGAACAAACAATCAAGATCAGCATCTGATCTTGGTGTGTGATGCTGAGAGCAGTGTTATTCATTTATGCCTGCTGCTCTGCTCCTCTAATGAGGCTCTATGAACTGAAGTAAATCTGAACATATCTGCTACTTTTTATTTATTTCTATTGAAGCCTGAAGTTGTGTGTGTGTGTGTGTGAGAGAGAGAGAGAGAGAGAGAGAGAGAGAGAGAGAGAGAGAGGGAAGGAGGGAGAGAGAGAGAGAGAGAAAGAGGGAGACTGGAAAAGAATTCCAAAGATTTGTTGAATATATTTTAGACTAAATATCAATATCAGCCACGTAAGAACAGTGTGTTTCTGTATGTCTTCAGTCCATATAAACACACCATAGTATTAGTGCAGTATGTTCTAGTTTTAATGTCTAAGGCAGAGTGCCCACAGTTTAGGTCACATAGGCCCAAGCCCAAGTATTTATCTATACTTTGTTCCACTTTTTCTTTTTCTCACTATGAATAGAGATCAGAACAATAAGGAATTTCCAGAATATTCCCAATAGGACACATGGAGGATCCACTTGGAAAATATTTCATTATCAAATGCACTGACTACCTCAAATGCAATAGCCATTACCTGGCTAACTGCATATGGAGATTTAACAAATAGACTAACACCTCCACCAGAAAGGGTTGCTATTATGGATTTTATCAAGGGTGTCTCCTTAGACCCTCATGTGCTTAGGGGGTGTTTTTGGAGGATATTGAATCATAGAATTGATACAGCAGACTTGATGGGAAGAGGCAGGGCCTGGTTAAAAGAGAAAGGTAGGAGGGTGTGGCCTGGAAGGGTCCACCTCCCTCCCTGGCTTCTTCCTCTTTCTGCTTCCTGAGGGCCATGAAGTGAGCAGCTCTCCACCCACCAGGCCTCACTATCATAGCACATTTGCATTTAGGACTGAGAAACATGGAGAGAGACTTTGAAACATGAGCCAAAATAAACTCCCTTCCTTAAGGTATGTCCTATATTGTGTCCTGATAACAAGCAAGTAAGACAGGAGCCGAGGAGGTAGCACAGTAGAATAAGCACTTGCCTGGTAAGTGCAAGTGCCTGAGTTCAATCCCAGTTCCGGAAAAGAAAGAAAGAAAGAAAGAAAGAAAGAAAGAAAGAAAGAAAGAAAGAAAGAAAGAAAGAAAGAAAGAAAGAAGAGAAGAGAAGTTGATTGAGTGAGATTTAGATAGGGTATATAACCTCATAAATAATAAAGTGATTCAGAATTAGAGTTAATAATACTTGTAAATTCTGTTGTAGGATGAACATTTCTGAGCTTCTTTCTTCAATACGGAATGGAAGACAGAAATACTTATTTTCCAGGATTGTTATGAATAAAAAAATTAAACAACAGTGTCTAAGGAACATAATAAAATATCTGAACTACTCAAGATACACTTCTGATTCATGACACAGTCTTTGCAGTATCTGAATTCTGTGAAGTTCAGTCATTTTTTGCCTCATGTGTAGGGACCCACTATGCCCCTTGCATTCTACAAGTAGTGGGATGTTCACTGGCCCACAGATACTGTGCAAGCTTCTTATACTTGCCATCGGCCACGGTGCCTGCCAAATCGCTTCTTCCTACTACTGGCTTTTTACCTTCAAATACTTTTCAGCCTTTGAAAATTGATACACGTGTATCACAGAAATTTGGCTATGCTCGGGCTGGTTTTCACAGCAGCTGTCCTCAGCCGACCCCCAGTGTACTGGTATTTGGGGCGCTGACTCTTTCTTAAACTCTTTCTCATATAAATGCAAAACACATATCATGCATTTCGTGGATCTATGTAAGGATAGAAGGAAAGGGCAATGAAAAGAATCAGAATCACTTTCATTTCAAGGTTTTGTAAACTCTGATAGAGTATATCAACCTTAATCTGGAGACCAAGAGGGACTGAGCAGCCCTTAGAGGACTCCTCAGGTCCTGTGATACAAGGTGCAGGAAGACATGTGGGCTGAGGTTGCTGAGGAGCCTGGCTGTCTCCCTAGTGTGCAGCTACCACTGAAAGCTGTGCAAGTCAGCTGGGCCATGATCTGTAGGCTCCAGACTGCAGGGCTTCAGTTGGGGTCATTTACAAGGAACAGGACAGATCCTGAAAGATGACCCTCTGACTAAGATCGGGAAAACCGCAACTGAGTGCTTCTTGTAAGCGCCAAAGCCTGCATTCCTTGTGGTGAACCACAGCGATCATGTTAGCAGCCTTGCTCCTAGGGGAAGGACCACAGGAAGGGGAGGATGGGGCCGTGG
>PVKA01045574.1:0-15466 GCA_004027165.1 Ctenomys sociabilis | reverse complement strand
TAATCAGCTTTTCTTCTGGATGGTTAACAACCTAAGATCATAAGTCAGAGTTGGAGAAATAGAAGAGCCACAAGGCCAGCCAACATTTTG
This sequence comes from Ctenomys sociabilis, assembly GCA_004027165.1. Taxonomy (NCBI): domain Eukaryota; kingdom Metazoa; phylum Chordata; class Mammalia; order Rodentia; family Ctenomyidae; genus Ctenomys; species Ctenomys sociabilis. The sequence continues at coordinate 15,376 of PVKA01045574.1, read as the reverse complement.
GCCCTAGCCTTTCAAGGTCAGCGAAGACTCAGGACATAGGAGAACCTGTACTGCAACATCATGAAACTCAGGTGAGCTCCAAATTTTCTGAACAAGGAGATTATGGAGCTACAGAGGAAAGAGATTGAATTTCTAAAGTGTGCCTGGGGAGAGTCACATGAAGAGAAAACTTTCTCTCAGGCTCTCACAGAGAGCAATCTGGTCAAGCATTGGCCGTGACTTATCCACATGGATGACACAGACAAAGGAACTAATGTTGAACTTTAAAAATCAAAGGATGGAGTATAAATTTTCTTTCAGATAAAACAAAAAGCCAATGTAATCTTTGCTTGTTCTTTCCCAATTTGCTCACAAACACTTCTACGTTAGGTAAAGAAATACATCATGTATGAGCTTGGTTACCACACGGCATTTTCTATTTCTTACCTCTTCCACATGTTATAGTTTTGTCTATAAATGAGATGGCTAGAGGATCACAACCATGTCACAAATACATGGCTACCTTGAGGCTATAAAACTGATGACAGAATGGTTAGAAGTCATTATGTTTGATTCTGTCAACTTAAATAAGAGAAGCTTTACTAATGAGCTCTCCACACTCTAGGGTCTGTAAGACCAACCCTAGGGCAGCTTGTCTCTTGGGTGGTATAAAGGGAAAATGTGGAAAGACAGGTCTGCTTTGTTTCTTCACAATACCTTTAGTTGCTCTGTTGTTGCCACTTTGATGTCTTCAACTGGTTCAAAATAGTCAACTGTCATGACTGTTTTATCATGATTTTACCTTTATCTTGAACATCATATCCTGGCTTCCAGCACAGACTCCAGTCCCTGGTATGGACACTTCGGTCTTTTATTTTATTTTTTATTTTTTTTTTTTTTTTGTCTTTTTGAGACAGGGTCTCACTATGCAGTTCAGGCTGGCCTCGAGCTCACTTTGTAGCTCAGGCTTGTCTCGAACTCACAACAATCCTCCTGTCTCAGCCTCCCGAGTGCTGGGATTACAGGCATGCGCCACCACGCCCGGCTCTTCGGTCTTTTAGAGTAGAATCTTCAGCCTTGCATCACAGACCCATCAGCCTCCTGATGTGGGACTTGCATGGGACATTGCAGTCAGCTCCAAGCCTTTGATTGACTCTTTCGGTCTCTATTATGCAGACATCCTCTGCAGTCTTCCACCTCTGACTCTGTGGGCAGCCATTGTAAGCCAATCTTGTAAATTCTTCTTTCTTTCTTTCTTCTTAGCCAGTTCAGCCCATCCTGGTGGTAGGGCTGGCATGGCATGCAACGCTGGGGTTTGAACCACGGTTCCTGTGCCTTTGCCTAAGCTTGCCTAAGCAGGTGCTTTAGAGGACTGATCTATCTTGCTGGCCCTCAATCTTGTAGATTCTTATTTGTGTATCTTGTGTTATGTCTGTTTTTCTGCTTAATACTGACAGATGTAGAAGTAGGATAGCTTTGCATTTGGATAAGGATTTGATGGGGCTTTATATTCCAGTACCTGCTGAAACCTGAACCCTAAAGTCATCCAAAAGGAGAATTTAGAATTTGAATATTATACTACAAAACAGTAAAGGCTTGTGCTCTTCACAGCCTATATATCTATAATTAGCACTTTTTACATTATTATTTTAATTATCATTTTTACAATTTACCTCACATATTATGATAGGAATCATTTCAAAGCTCAAGTTTTTAAGACAAAAATGCTCTTCCAAGAGGCTGCTCAGTTCCTCAAGGAAATGCAAGTCCCTTGTTAGACTGGAGTTCATTGGTGCTAAAACTGATAAGATAATACTTGGAAATCATTGGAGATCTTGCTAAAATAAGTCTCAGCACAGTGACAATAATGCAAATCTACTGGAATGTGCTGAGAGACATAGAGGTATAAAAGCTAAAGACAGAAAGTGTTTTTGTAGGTTTTATTTATTTGATACAGGGTCTTGTTAAACAGTTCAGAGTCATAATGGTCCTCCTGTCTCAGCCTCCCCAGTGCTAGGACTGTAGGACTGGTTTCAGTGGCTAGCTCATCACAGGGCTAGCAGGGTATGTGGTATCAGGGATCGAATGCTGCTCCTTGCACTTGTCAGGCAGGTGCTTAGACTGCTGGGCTATCTCCCTGTCCTCAGATAAAAGCTTTACACAAATATTTCAAGATGCTTTGCTTTAAAGGATATTAAAAATTGAATTAATGCTAAAGAAGGATGAATATGAATGATACCCTATATTATACAAATACAACTGAGGCTTGTATGTATCTTACCAATATCAGACAATTAGTATGCATATCTACAGATATATAGTTCAAATACAAGTTTTTCAGATCACAGACTTGCTATTTGTTTCACTATACCATGATACAATACATATCTAATGATTTTACTTGAAATATCAGCCTTAAAAATGTGAATTATTTTTTTAATTTTATAAGATTCTTTTGTTGTACATAGTATTTTAAGAAGTTAAGCTGAATTTTCAAGTGGCCTCAGTACTAAATAAGGCCATGCTTTTTCTATTATAGATGGAGGAAATAACTAGTGAATTTATTGTACTTGGGGTGCTAGTCTTTAAATTATATTTCTACAAAACATTTTAATTGACATAGAATAGTAAAGGGAATCAAGTTCACATTTTTCTGTGTTTAATTAATATATCCTTTGAGAACTTAGAGTCTATTTTTATAGTCTCAATGGAAAACTACAATGGACCTTAATAGATTATTTTTTCTGGCTGTCTACCAGGACAAGAATAACTTGCCATTTTTCCAAACCTGTGATTATTTTATAGTTTCTTGATTATGTGGTAATATAGTCCTATAACAGAAAATTCATTGTGTAAAAGCACCACATGTTTTTCATCCATTCCACAGATGATGGGCATTTCTAAGATTTGGCTATCAGTTCAATGAGAAGAAAGATTTGTACTAATATTATTTAGACAAGAGGTCATGTCTGCATCTTGTACTGTGTATAACTACTATGAAGACAAAAATATGCAATGAATTAATTATTGTAACTGACCTGCTAACCTGTCTTGAAAATGTCATATTGCTATTTCTTTCTCATTAAATTAATTAAAAAATTTAAAAAAGAAAATTCAATACAGAATGGTACACACAGCATAGCCCATGTTCTTGAAATGTTCATGTTCCTGGAGACAGTGTCACACAGAAAAAGGGTAGAAGCACAAAATAGACAGATGTGCTCAATAAATATGCCAAACTTCCATTTGTAGAATAAGTGCAAGTGAAATTCTGAAAAACAACAAGATTCAGATGTGAGTATTTCTAATTACCTCATTCTTCCTACAAAGCATGTACAATTTGTCTTCCAATGTACAAAGTCATATAAATAAAAACAAAGACTACAACAGTTGGCAATAGGGTCAGAGAGGTGTGAGAAATGGGAAAACATTGGTTGAGGAGTACTAGGTCACAGTTTTGTAAGAAAAATAAATTTTAAACAGTGGTAATTGTGTGAGGAAATGGGTATGCTAATTTCTTGGGCTATAGTAGTCATTTCAAGTTTTACATATCAGAACATCTTGTGTACATTTAATCTACAATTTTATCAATAGTTTAAAATAAAAAATGCCTTCTTTAGTTGTACATATGGACATAAAGTAATAACTAATAATGTTTAGTACTGTGGTGATAATTATCACATTCATGAGTTCATATAGAGAGAGGATAAATGTATGTAGAATTATGATCTAAAGCTTTCATAAATTTTTCCTTGAAATAACCATAACCAAAAGTAAATTTCTGCCACTTTGTACATAAAAAACATACACTACCAGCATTTAATGGTCTTCAATTAAATTTATTAATATGCTGTTGACATAGCAGTAATAAATAATGTAATTTCAAATAAAAATAGGCATAATTAATAAAGCATCCTGAGTTATGTTGCAGGTAGACAATGTAAAATTAATGTGCATTTCTATAGAAACACAAAAAAGTAAGAGTTGCCTAGCTGAAATCTTGTCAGTAAATGTCCTATTTAGTGCTTTTCATACAATATCTAATGTCACTTGCGTGTTGCAAGCCAGGAATTCATCAGACAGTCTAATAACAAGTTGAACTATCTTCTAACAAGTAAATACCCTTAAGTCTTGGTGACAGCCCATAGAAGCCAATCCCTCCAAGTCAGTTTCTGTCTAAGCCATAGCTCACAGGAACCCACGCCTCTTGTCCTGGCAACCAAACTGATAGCAGTGCACTGACATCCAGTGTGGCAGGCCAGCTTCACTCCACTCTCCTGATCCTCTCTGTGTTTCTCCTTAAAATGTGATAACACCTAATTCAGTTGCAAGTGGCAACTGGAAATGGAATGGGACCCGAAGTGCTTACTGCAAACTTGTGCTTCCTTGTCACTTTCCATGCTGCTCAGCACCCTCATAGCTGCAGTCTCTCTGACTGACACTTGGTAAAAGCTGCAAAAGGATCTTTTATCATGAATCAAATGGTAAATAACCAGGTCAAGCTCAAAATGAATAGCTTCATTGGTGCATTCGCTGCAACCTTCCATTCATTCATCCATCAAATAAACAGTGAATACCTATAATATAAAACAGAAAAATATAGGTAAATGTCAGACTGGAGATCTAGTGAGAAGTGAAGTTAAATCAAGGCTTCTCAAGCACAAAGGGTCACACTTGTGTGATTCTATTTCTATGAAATGTCCACAACAGGCTAATCCTTAGAGGCAAAATAGACAACTGAATTGAGGGTCTGTTTATTTTTAATGTATATATGTAATATGTAATAGCTAGGGTAATTTGGAGGAATTGACACAAGTATACAAGATATCTTTTATCATTTTCAATCTTGGCAAGACCTCCCCACCTTCTCCCTCCCCCTCTAAGATCACCTTCGTTACTTCATTTTGCTTTTTTTTTTTTGTTGGGGGTACCAGAAATTGAACTCAGGACTTTGTGTTTGCCAGGCAGGTACTTATGCCAATGAGCTATATCCCTGGCCCTTCACCTACTTTCCTTCAAAAACTCTGCTTTTTCTACCATTTTAATCCTTTATTTTTCTCTTATTTGTTTATATTTAGGCTTTCTGGGATAAGATAAATCATGTGATATTGAGTTTCTGCGTCCAGCTTTTATCAGTGAATATTATGATTGTGAGTTCTATCTATTTTCCTACATCTCAAAAGAAGCAAAAATGATAAATTATTTTCACAAAAAAAGTTCAACTCTCACTATTAGAGAGACACAAATCAAAACAACTCTGATTACATCTTACTCCAGTCAGAATGGCTATCATTAAGAACCCAAAAGCAACAATTGCTGGTGAGGCTGTGAGGAAAAGGACCCCATCTACATGATTGTGGGAAATGTAAACTAGTATCCCCCTTGTGGAAATCACTATTGAGATTTCTCAAGAAACTAAAGTCAGGGTTTGTTTTTAACCCAAATATAAGTGAATATTTTCCCAAAAGAGTTGAAAGCTTTGTAGTGTAGAAATACATGCTTACCCATGTTTATAGCAGTGAGATTTATACAGCTTGGATATGGAAAGAGCATAGATGCCTATCAACAGGCTAATAGTATGGAGTTTCTTTGGAAGTGGTGAACGTGTTTTAGAAATACTTAGAAGTGGTGATTGCACAATATTATGAATATACTACATGATGATTAACGTTTCAGTTTTAAATAGGTAATTTTATATGATGTAAATTTTTCCTCAAAATGCTTTTATTTAAAATGTAGATTTATAATAGGCAAAAGGAAGACATAACTTCTGCCAAAAGAAAGGAAACAAAGAGATAGAGGGATGGCAAAGGAGAGGAGGGGAGGGGAATCAAAGGGAAAGAAGCAAAATGTATTAGTTGTATTATGTCCAAGTACTAACTCACGTACACATAGGGTATGGCATCAGAATGTACGGCAAACATATATGAACAAAAATAAACGAGTTGTTAAAAATCTAGTCTTCTGAACTATGAAAATATATGACGTTAAGAAATTTTCATTACCTCATTTTACCACCAGCATTCACATAATTACACACTGGGTCAACATTGCCTGTCTCAATTTCCATCCACTTTCTTCACTAACCTCTGAACTCAACCTCCATAAAATACAGGGTTTTTGGCCCTCAGAGACGCTTAATGGGATTAATGAAGGGTCCATGATAGTATTGGACACTGTAAAAGAGAACACATGCACATGCAGATCCTGACCTCAAGGGGCTTATGCTCAGAATTGGTAAACAGAGAAGGAAATGATGCATGTTAATGAATCTCTCCAGAATTAAACTAAAGGAAGGGATGGAATGCAGTGGAACCTTGGAGAAACCAGTCCCTGCTTATAGAAACCAAGGGGAGTTTGACTGGGGAAGTAAAATCTAAAAGCATCTCTGAGTATTCTTTACATATTATCAGATACAAACTAAGAAATTTCTGGCAGAAAGAAAACAAATACAAAAAAGAATGAATTGGCAGAGGTATTTCTTTTTATTTGTATGGGCTTTAGAAACTACTAACACCTTAATCAAAGATATCAGCTCTGGGATTACTTAGGGCCAATAAGCAAATTTCAGAAGAAGGGACTTAAACTTTCCAGAACAAAACTTCTAACAGAAATCACCTGTTTTCTATCTTACATCAAATGAGAACTACTGAAAAGCAAATTTGTAATAAAATTGGACTGATAGAAAAATTTTATGTCTGTCAAATCTTATGGTGTTTTTGACTAGAATGTTAGAAAATGCTTTCCAAAGTATTCCAAGTAGACTACAGAAAAACATTAACTAGTCAAACTGGAATTCTTTTGTGCCTCGTACTGTGTTATTTTATTTTCTTCAAATGATTCAGAAACATGCCCCTTACTTGCTGAAATTGAAGCATCCTAAATGGAGATGTTTGAAAGATGTTATTTTCACATGGCAAAGAAGGGTTTTCTGTTAGGTTGTCAAATCTAATTTTACATGATCTTTATCTTCACTCTGCTCTTTTTAAATGGTAGAGTTATATCAAGAGCTATCAATGAAATGTGATTGTCAGGAGAAAAGAATTATCCTTTCAGTTTGATGCACAATAGGCAAGCATGTATGGCATAAAACAGCAGCCTCCTAGAGAGGTTACAGCAATAGAAGAAAGGGTACATAGAATGATAGCTCTGAATGACCTTGAATAAGTTGTTAATATTTTTTTCTGTTCTGTGTTGACTCAACTGAGGAAAAGAAGGAATCAACTGAGACAAAACATTTGAGAGTCCTTCCTATATTTCAAGTTTTAAATTATTTAGTATAGACCTAAATTTTTCATGGTGACTGGTGACTACACTCTTCTAAATTAACGAGTTTATTAAACAAACACCACCAACATCAAGCACATATCTTGTTCAGAAACACATTTCACTAGACAATAAAGTGGTCTGTACAGTCACTGTAACAAAGTTTAGAAGCCAAATGTGTCAAATGTACTAACACTATTGGTTGAATCCATGAGGTGAAGATATTAGGTATCAACGTCTATATAGTGTAAACAAAATGCAAGTCTCTGGGTAAATTTTTCTCCCTTCCTTCCTTCCTTCCTTCCTTCCTTCCTTCCTTCCTTCCTTCCTTCCTTCCTTCCTTCCTTCCTTCCTTCCTTCCTTTGTTCCTTCTTTCTTGTGGTACTAGAAATCAAACTCATCATCTTATGATTGCCAAACAGGCACATATGCCACTGAGCTTTCTTTCTAATCCTGGGTCAGTTTTTTTTAAGCATAAATAGATTCTCTGCCACACCCACAATGTCTTGTCAGCTATGTACATTCCACAAATGTATGAGGTAATAGTGTATTTGGCGTGACTTGTAGATGCTATAAGTAAAAAGAAAAAGAATAGCCCATGTTTTCCTTCCTCAGTAAGGAGAATATTGAAAGCAAACTGAACTCAGGACCAAGCAACAATTTTCAGAAAAAGGGACTTAAACTGTCCAGAACAAAACTTCTAACAGAAATCACCTGTTTGCTATCTTACATCAAATGAGAACTACTGAAAAGCAAATTTGTAATAAAGTTGGACTGATAGAAAATTTTTGTTTCTGTCAAATCTTATGGTGCTGTCAACTTGAATGTTAGAAAATGATTTCCAAAGTATTCCAAGTAGACTACAGAAACACATTAAGTAGCCAAACTGGAACTTTTTTGTTCCTCAGACTGTGTTTTTCTGTTTTGTTCAAATGATTCATAAATACACCCAAAGTAAATGTCTCATCATTTAAGTTGCCCTTCTTAGGTATTAGATCAACCTGACTAGTACAGTACTCTTTACGTGGCTATTAATTCAAAAATCACAGACCTGCATCCAACTTGATCCAGGGGTTCCCTAAGGGCTGTATTGTCTAATCATTTACCTGAATTCTCTTATGGTTTATATCAAAATGTTCCCCTCAAATGTCATTTGGTCATATGCAGGACCATTGGAAGGCAATTAGGTTATAGGGGCACGTATTGCTTGATAGACTGTGTCAACTTTTGAAGTTTAGAAACTTAGCTAAATAACCCCCAACAATTCCACACCCTGGGGCTTAGAAGAGCCACTATAGGGTGGCTCATCACTTACAGGATATGAAAGAGAAATCAGGAAGGACGGAGGGTTTCATTTCAACAGAGGAGCTCCAATTTTTTATTTCATCTGGAACGTTGTCTCCTGGCTTCTAGTGCAGACTCTTCTGCTTCTGCCTTGCATCCTTCAGCCCTCTGGCTTAGACTTATCAGGCTTCCATTGCAGACCCATCAGCCTCCTGACACAGACTTGCACAAAGCACTGCAAGGAATACCAACCCTTAGGCTGAATCCTTCAGTCTCCACTATGCAGGTGCCCTGTACACATTTTATCATCTGAATCTGTGACTGACCATCATCAGCCAATCTTGTCAATTCTTATACATTTGTACATCTTGTGCTACATCTGTTTCTGTAGCAAAACCTTGACTGATACAGGATATTATAGCTGACGGTCTGTTAGGTGGGCAGGGCTAACTAGGAGAGGAGAGTCATGGTGGCTGTGACTCAAGTTTGTATCTCCATTTCCAGCTCTTTCCTTGACTCTACTTCCCTGCTACCTTTACATGAATAACTGTTCATTTGTTCTACCCCTCTCTCTTTCTGTCCTGCCTTGGAGCTTGCTGCCCATTGCCTATAAATCTGAGTCAAAATAAACCTTTCCTTCTTCCAGTAATGTGTCTTAGCAATGAAGAAAGTAACTATGTCACACTCAATTGACTGATGAAAAGATATTAAATGAAGCCATGGGATCACTAATCAGCTCCTCTACATGAAGATACAGTTGATGAAAAAGATCTTCCTGCCTTTAGGTCATGGTGTTCTCTCTCCTGATGATAGTTTTCCTCTACATCCCTCCATGAAAACAGTAATAATGGAAATCAGTCTTTAAATGTAGTGATAATAGGTGGAAGGCAAATAAAAAAAGTAAATCACCACTGGGGTTAACATGTTTTATTCCAGGTAGTTACCCCAAAATAATTTAGTTAAAACCTTCTAGAATTTGATAAACAGCTTTAGGACTGTTCCTCAAAAGCATGTAATTTTCTCCTAGGTCATTTTGCATAGTGTCATGAGAATCAGGATTCCATTATAGTCACATGTGCAGCCTTCCAGGGCACACTGATCTTTGGTGTGAATCTCTAAGAGACAGCCAAAAAAGAATCCTGGTTAAAATAATTAACTTGCTTTATGTATTAGTCATAGGTTTCCCCATATTTGGAATTAGTTCCACTTCTGCCAAATGTATTGGCAGAAATTCTCGTGTATGGAATATATTTTCCCACTTACAAAGATTGTGAATTATTTCCTCAGGCTTCAAGTAGCAGTGTAATTAATAGCTCAGATGAAAAATAAATTTCAAAAAAGATTACATTTTATTAAAACATCAAATTGTATTAAGATATGTAGCATTTCAAAAGTTAATTATATATTTCCACATCTGCTAGATATATACTGGATGTTTAGCAAAGCCTGTCAATAGAGTAATTTCTGGGACATACCTAAACTTATATTGTGGCTTCTTCATTAACACCATCATTTTGTAAAGTACAGCTCAAACCAAGCCTTTCCCGGAAAAGGTCTCTCTGTTTTGCATAAGGTTAACAGGGCTTGCTTTTATGTCTTTCAGCCTATCTTAGTATCATATACCTACATGATGACACACAATAATTATATTTTGAGCAAAAGAGAAATATCTTTGGACAAGTCTGGTCCCAGTCATACTTTGTCCATTGCAGAATGGGAAGTTTCAACAATGTTCTTTAGGATAAACATTTTGTTTTTTGCAGAGGAAACTCAGTTTTTCTTAAAATGTGCCCTAAGAACTGGAGACATCATCGTGATTTGGAAATTTGTTAGAAATACAACATCTTTATTCCAGCCAGAGTATGTCAGAAATTGGGAGAGTGGTAGGAGAAAGTCACATTATTTTTTTTCACAAGATTTCTGGATGATTCTGGATTTTTATCTAAGTGACATCTAAATAAATGATATTATCAAGACAATGTTTGCTCTTTCAAATTCTAGCATACAATACTAATAAATTCTTTCATGGTCAATTCACCTTGTTAAGAAAAAATAATGGGGGCCAGAGAGATGGTTCAGTAGACTAAGGACTTTTCCAGCAAGTGCAAAGGTCTGAGTTCAGTTCCTGGATCTGCCAATAAAAGAAAAAAACAGAAAGAAAAAGGAAAAGATGGATGAAGAACAGCAAGATAGCTCACAAGGGTAGGAGAGCTTACACAAGGGTAGGAACCACAGTTTGATCCCTGGCACCTCATGCCACACCAGCCCTGCCCTAAAAGGTGAGCTGAGATGGCCATTTCTGTGTATAGTGGTGCATACCTGTAATCTCAGTGCTTGGGAGGCTGAAAGCAAGAGGATCACCACAAATCTGAGCTGCATAGTAAGGCTCTGAAACAAACAAACACAGAAAAAGAGAAAGAAGAGAAGAGAAGAGAAGAGAAGAGAAGAGAAGAGAAGAGAAGAGAAGAGAAGAGAAGAGAAGAGAAGAGAAGAGAAGAGAAGAGAAGAGAAGAGAAGAAGAAGAGAAAAGGATGGATGTGTGAGTACAGAAGAATTGCCAAGAGACTAAGATGAGTTTAAAGGCTGGCTTGCTCACATGTTAGCTGTATACCACTGGATAAAATTTGCTCGATCTCTGAGATTTCATTTGTGAATGGAATCATAATAAATCAATTAAATTCACCCAATCACTTATATTCTATGTCTCACTGTAGGCAAGAATTATCACTTCTTGGCCTTTTGGCTAAGATCAAGTGTAAGCAAGTGTTAAGTAATTATCGAGTGACTGTCACACTTCTGATATATATATATACAGGAGATACAGAAGAAAAGACAGGTCTTATTTCAAAGAAGCTCAAATTTCAACTAGGATAACATAAAATCTATGTTAAGGGAAAAATAGAAAATATCACCATGATTTTAGCAGTCAGCTCAGAATCAAGGAAGCTTGTTCTTTCAATTCAGATCATTTGAAGGCTATCTAAATGGTCAGTCTGTTCACTATGTATCCTGTAGCCCAGGCAGCCCAGATGCTTTCTCCACCTTGTTGTTAAAGCCATAACTGGGTAACATTGTTAGCACAAACTTTACATATTTGGCCCACCTTTTATATAACAGATATTAGGGGTACATAATGCCATGTTTTAAGTGCATAATTTAGTTTTAAACCTAATGACAACCTGAGTATCTTCAATTCCCAGATGAGAAAATTGTAACTCAAAAAAGCTGAATAGCTTACACATTCAAAAGGTGGGGCTTGGATTCAATGAAAGCTGTAGATTTCAAAGTCCATTTGTCCTAGAACATTAAATTAATCTCAGATCAGGTTAGATATAGCAAGAACAATTGTTATATGTGGAAAAGCTGGGTATAGACAAATAAGTTATGGATACATGTGAAAGCAATATAAAAGGAACAAGAATATTGTCAGTAAAGTCCTCAAAAGTCTCACGGAGTTCAGACTAAGAATAGATAATGATTTACACCTTTTTCACGTGCAAATTGAGTATACTAGCCAGTGTTACCCATGGAAATTCTTTCATTTGTGTTTAAGACAATAGAAAAAAGCTATATTTTCATGTGTATTCTTTATTTTATTTTCGTAATAAATAACCAACTTTATGAAAGTTAATCTAGTGAGAAAAAGCATTCATTATCTGAGATCTTATAGCCTGTTTGAGAAATGAATAGCTATCAAGCAATCTATATCCAAAAATTCTGGAAGAGCAATGACTATGATGAAGCAATGTCTTAGATATTATAAACTCTTCTTCACAAAAGTTAAAACATGCATTCCAAAAGGAATGTGAACTATTTATTCCCCAAATTTAAGACATTCAGTTATTTTTCTGCCAAGAGACGTAATCAGCAACTAGTTGTTTAAATGAGTTAATTATTTATAAAGGCCAAGAACCATGGAAAATAGCTTAGCTTTTAGTCAAATAAGCTCCTTAGACTACAAAGATGGAAAGATGTTTTTGAATAAGAAAAAAGATCTTATTAAATCACCATTCAATCAATACATCATTCAGGATTTTAATGGCACATTGGGTCATCTTGAACCTACCATAATTATTTTAAATTCACTGATCTTTCACCTGACTTAGTAAATTTAGATAGTCCTTCAATTCCGTGTTCTCTTTTATGAATACATAATTATCCTATATCAATGGATGTCTGACATTTATTTAGAAAAAATTGAATTCCTATTCAGGATAAGTATTCACTGCAGATTAGAAGACATTAAATTCTTCTGCAGTTGCAAGTCTGAAGCTGTAGTTCTGACTCCAACCATGTATTGAGGTTTGCTAGGTAATTTAAAATACACTGAACTCAAAGACACACTGTGTTGTAAAGGGTAGAATACAATAAGCCTAGCATACACGAGTGGCAGGGTTTCAACACCAGCCCCAGAAAATAAAGAAAGAAAATGTGAAACAAGTGTGAAATAGATGGAGAAAGAAAGAGAAAGAAAGAAAGAAAGAAAGAAAGAAAGAAAGAAAGAAAGAAAGAAAGAAAGAAAGAAAGAAAGAAAGAAAGAAAGAAAGAAAATATGGAAGAAATTCAATACCCAGCATTTTAAGGTTGAACTCAAGCAGTGGTATTTGGTAAAATCTACCCACATGGCTTGAATATATTGTCAGAGTCAAGAATTATCTTTTTATTGTGTTTCATATTGGAAGAAAGTTTCATGTGAAATTCTACAAGGAATGTTCTCACTGAAACAATGTGGGAATAAAATCCTATGTACAAGGTTAATTATAAATATAACATCTCCTTGTTAAAGGCTATGGCATAAAACAATGAGTTTTGGAGTCTGTCTAAAGATGTAAATAGAAACGGACTACTATTAGGGACAATTAGGAATTATGAGGGGTAATGTAGAGTGAGGATGAGGACAGAGAATAGAAGGGAGGATGGATATGATCAAAGCCTGATATATATATATGAATTGAATAAGACAATGAAAAACCATTACTTTTTATAAAATGTGTTAGTAATCATAGTAAACAAATATAATGAAAGCTAACCAAATAAATCATTTTATATATGTACATACAAATGAATAGTAAAACATAACTAAAATATTATGTAAGATAAAATCGATTAGCATACCTTTTCCTATAGTGAAGGCAATAGCTATTCTTTCTAGAGTTATTTGCACACTGTAGAAAAACTGAAAGAAGGAACTGTAATTCACACACAACTTGCAATTGTTTGTGTTAATAATTGAATGACAATGCTAGTCTCACTTCCTCATTTTCCATGTTATCATAATACCTGTGTCCACACACACACACATAATTGTAATTATAAGCATCTATATTTCATGAAATATGCAAACACATACATATATACTTAAAATAAAAATATGTACTTAAAATAAATACTTTCTAGCATCCAGAATATGTATATTTTTAAGCACATACATTTTATATCCATTTTGAATAAACTGAAGCATTTAGTGCACCATTTTAATTTGGCCTCATTACCATAAATAGGTCAACCACTACTTGTCTCTATGGTGTGGAAGAGTTTCTCAAGCAGTTGCAGAAGAGGTGCTCCTAGGTGCTTAGGCACGTGCCCTCATATGCAGGTCCTGCCTCTCCTTCTCAGGTCTCTATGCTGCATGGCACAGGGCAGAGGAATGATAGAGGAAGAAGCCAAAGCACTAGCCCTTCAAATTGCATTATTCAGATTCATTGATTTCCAGGAAGCTTACTGTAACAGGGACAACTGGGAGCATGTGGAAAGCAGGGGGAATGGAGGAAGCAGGGCAGGCCTACTCCCTTTCCATGCACTCCAGGTGTTCCTGAGGGTCATAATCATTTACAGTGTGTTCCCGTCTTCCCTCTGCACAACCTGTACATTTTACTATACTTCTCATCAGTGGCTGAGATTCCACCCTGTGCCCCATTATCCCATTTGTCTTGTCAGCTATTTCAGTGTATTTGCAACAAATTCCCTGCTTATGCCTTCTTGAAACACATAATGATCAATTCAAATATGATCAATAAATGAGGAGCATTGTCTGGGCTGAAGGAGCTGAAAGATTTAAAATAAAATTTATATTGCACAGTAAGAATTGCTTGGCAGACACTCTTTTCACTATCTTTTTTCCTTATGCTTATTGGCCATATGCAGTCATCATCTTATCCAACGTTAATACTGTGCATATATTCATGATTGTGACCCCTCTCTGCTTGGAGCATAATGGCATGTTCACTTACTTTAGAAAGTGATAAATATTTGCTGGTATTAATTAAATAAATGAAGAAATGTATTAGGATTTAGTAATCTGTTCCATTCTCCCACAGGAGAAAAAAAAACTTCCCTATAAATTATTTGGTGACTAATTCCTGTGTCATTGTTGTTTGTTTTTTTATCCCCCCCCAATATGTTCTTGAATTTTTTTCTTTGGAAATGCACTTTGCAAAAAAATGTTCAGCTCTTTCCTTCCAGAAAAATATTTTTCCACTGGTACTTTGATTAAAATAGTGTCAACTTTCAAAATTAAATTGATAGGGTATTATATTTTCAAAATAGTTGATAATTGATCTGTGCCTCTCTTCTCTCTTGATTTTAGCCAAAAGGCCAAGAAGTGATTGTGCCTCCTCTCATTAGTTCTTTTTTTTTCCATTTATTTTCATTTTATTAAAATACAAATGTCAATCAGACAGTTTCAAGACACCTTAACCATACAGAGTCGATGAATTAATACATTGCAAACTGTTTTCGTAACGTTTTGGTACTGTACAAGGTGCATACATGAAATTATATTTACAGGTTTTTTATAGCTGAATTATATCAAAGATTCAATAATTATTTACCTAGTGGATGACCATAG
>PVKA01045573.1:0-15466 GCA_004027165.1 Ctenomys sociabilis | reverse complement strand
TAGGGAAGAAGTAATATAAAGTCAATGGAAATATACTTTTTAAAGTGTCTAATACTAGGAGAAAATATCATACCATGTCTTTCAAATACATGTAAGTCAAATATACAGTATAAATCTCAAAACAAAAATTAAGATTAAACAATATTCAGAAAATTAAATACTAATTAAATTAAAATTAAATGTTCCAAAACAAACTAAGAAAAAGTTTTCATGATAGTAAAGAATTATTAAGAATAAAACGTAAGATAAATACTAGAATGACAAATAAATGACCAGCATTTCTAACAGTTTGGGGATAGGATATCACACAAAGTTCTAGCATGTCATGGACATGGATAATGTCCATAACACTTACTGGTGGCCAGGTGTCACTTGTGGGACTGAGCCACTGCTATTTCCTTGATATCCACCCTATACACCCAGACAGAATCATGACCCATAAGGTGTAGGAAAAGTCCATTTGTAGAGTGTGCTGATGGAACTATCTTGCTACTGTATACAAAAGAATACCTGAAAGACTGCTTTTGTATGCTTCTTATTCTCTTGTGTTTGTTTGCCCTATTTGGTGGGTTCTTTCCATTCTCATTCATGGAGTTGTGGTCACTTTGCTCCCTCTCTAGAAAATCTTTCAGTAGTCTGTATAGCGTTTGGCTTTGTCATCATGAAATTCTTTAGTTGTTCTTTGTCATGAAAGTATTTCAGTTCTCCATTATACTTAAAAGAGAGTTTTGCAGGGTATATCAGTATGATTGCAATTTGTTTTCTTGTAAGATTTGAAGTACTCTGCTCCATGCTCTTCTTGCCTTGATGGTTTGTGAAGAGAAATCTACCATTATCCTGATAGGTTTTCCTTTAAATATGATCTGTTTCTTTTCTTTAGCAGCTTTTAGAATACTGTTCTTATGCCCAATTTCTGGGATTTTGATTATTATATGTGTGGGTGTGTTTTTAATCAGTTGATGTTATTTGGAGTTCTATATGCTTCAGTTACCTGAATGTCAAATAGTTTTCCCATATTTGGGAAGCTTTCTGCTATTAGAGCAGTGCATTGATCTACCAGTGCCTATAGTGCCCCATAACCCAGTCACATTGCCAGAAGTCTCTTAATCTAGTTGAACTGACAATTAGGCTTAACTTTCACAGTGCTCAAGTATAGTCTATTGTTCCCAAGAACAAGAAGGTTATGATGTGCCTTACAGAGAAAATGTACTAGATACACTTAGTCCACGTATTAGGGTTGCTAGTCATCAGTTTAGTTTGATGTTGATGAATCAATAACACCTCAAATAAGATGACCTGCCTGGAGCAGTGGCACATGCCTGTGATCCCAGAACTCAGGAGGCTGAGGCAGGAGGATCACAGTGAGTTCAAGACCAGACTGAGCTATATAGTGAGTTCCAGGCTAGCCTGAGTTACATGGAAAACTCCTGTCTCAAAAAAGAAAAATGTGTGTGCATATATCCATATGTGAGTGCTTAAATATAAACACATAGAACAAGGTTACATGTTGACTGGTTTATAAAAATGCCATCCAAGTAGTTCAATATTAACTAATTTGAGGCTTGTGGTGATTTTGTATAATTACTGCAAATAATGAACACTGATTATATATTTATACATACACACACACATATATATACAGGTATACATATGTGTGGATAAAATATATACTGTAGGTATTGCTTGTATATAATTATGTGCGTGTAATGGTAAAAAAAAAACTTGATAATTATTAATAGCATTTAGTAAGAACTCAACATATTTACCAAGAATATTCTTTCTTTAACACAATTACCTTGACAATAATTTGATTGGAAGTATTTCCAAATGTTCAATAACATAAAAATTCCAAAAGTAATATGAAGAAGGGAATGACTGTAAGTCACTTTTATAATTTCCCCCCACTTTCTGAGCCTAAAGACCAAACTTTAGTATTAATGTTACTGAAATTACTAAGGAAAAAGAAGCTAGAGTCCAAAAATAAGAATTCATGACTAGAAAAAGGAGTAATAGAATAGCAAATGAGGCAAATTGGCTTGCCTCAAAGGATGTTTGCCTAAAAAGACAGGACTCCACCATGACACTTAAGAAATACATATAGAAATAGAAAACATGCTTATTAAAAAAAAAAAAAACTCTGGGAATGCTCAGAACTGTGGTCACATTCCTGTGACAAAAATCAAGAAATGCTTCTATAATGAGTAGGATGTCTGCACAGAGACTCATAGTATAATAGTAGGATGTCTGCAATTGAGGCTCATATTATAGTGAAAGGAAAAATTAATGTAAAATTAATGTACAAATTAATATAACAAGGGGCAAAGAAAGAAGTATGAATCATGCATCACCTAGGGTAGGTATGTGATGAAAGAGTAAAAGGAACATGGGGGGAAGACGAAAAAATACCAAAGATAGTACTTCTCTCACTTTGATGCCTGCTTCCAAAACTTCAGTTACTAACCAGATAGATCAGCCAAACTACAGTTAAAGATTCTTTTAAGGGTTAACCAGAAACCTAGTCACCAATGAAAATTTGACATCTAAAGCAATTCTGTGGGCTGTAATGTACTTCTGTAGCAACACATGCACTAGGTCCTGGGTCTAATACCCATAAGTGAAAAAAAAAAAGGTAAAAAAAAATTAAAATTCTGACATCAAATTGAATGAGAAAATACAAAATATGTGTCTGAATTACATAATATTCTATATTTGAATAATATATTTTGTAGAAATGCTATAATGTAAATAATACGCTTATTTTGAAGAAAATAAACCTTTGTACAAGGGAAGAGAATCACCTACAAGCACCAAAACATAAATTTAATTGGGTTGTATTTTTTTTTTTCAGTGCCACACATTGGAACCCATGGGCTCACACATGTTAGGCAAGCACTCTACCACGGACCTATATCCTTAGCTCCTTGTTTTATTTTGTTTTGTTTTCATGATACTAAGGATTGAAACCAAGACCTTGGTGAATGTGCTGGCACATGCCTATAATCCCAGCACTCCAGAACTGAGGCAGGAGGATTGCCTCAAGTTTGAGGCTAGGATGGGTCACAAAGTGAGTGCACAGGCAGCCTGAACTATACAGCAAGACTCTATCTCAAAAAAAAAAAAAAAAAAAAAAAGAAAGAAAAGAAAAAAAGAGAAAGAAACCAAGGCCTTCAGACTAAACTACAACTATAACCTTTTTTATTTTAAGTTACTATGTTGTATAAATAGGGCTCAAACTTCCAATCCTCCTGCTTTAGCTTCTCAGTCATGGGATTATATATGTATGTACCATCATGCCCAGTTTCTAAGGCTTTTGTTTTGCTTTGTTTTACTTTGTTATATCCCCAGATCATTTTTATTTTGAGACTGATCTCACTAAATTGCCCAGGCTGTTCTTGAATTTGTGATCCTTCTGTCTCAGCCTCCTGACTAGCTAGGATGACAGGCATGTACCACCACGCCTAGCTCTAGTTTTCTTACATTAAGATAAAATTATAAGTAATTACAAAAGCTACTTCTGATTTAAATGTTTATGAGTTTACAAATGTCTACATGTTACCTGTCAGATTCTTCTTAAACAGTGTAACTGTACAGAAAACAATGAAATTAACATTCAAACAGAAGCATCACCTTAGGGGCCAGGGAGATGGCTCAGTGGAATAAGTGCTTTCCTGGCAAGCACAAGCGACTGAATTCAAACCCCTGGTTCTGCCAAAAAAAAAAAAAAAAGAGCATCACCTAAAGAGACTGGCAAGCCAGGTGTGGTGGTGTACATTCATAATCCTAGCTACTCAAGAGGTTGAGGATCATGAATTGTATGTAGGTTAGCCTGGATATCAAACTCATATGTGGGGGGCAGAGGGAGGTGCCTCTAAATAAATTTAATAAATAATGCTTAAATAAATAATAAAATGCCCTGGTCCAGGAACCAGCCTGAGAGCTCTGCAAGGGTACTTTTCTAATATCCTTGAAGAATGAAGGTTTTTCTAATGGTTTTATGAGCAAGTACAGTACTAAACAATGCTAGAGATACTCAATTCACTTATCACTAAAACATACAAAATATTTCTTACCATTTCAGGAAAATATCCTTAGAAGACAAATCAATTTTTAAATCATATCCAAAAGGCATTTTACCATCTTGATGATTGAGACATTCTCACCACTTCAAAAGTGGAAGTGGAACAGATGGTGAACATTATTTTAATGAATGAGATCTACTTGAGTGAATTTTTGTCTGTGATTGTTCAGTACTATGAGTAACTCAATTACTAAACAAAGAGACCATTGCCAAATTAATCAAGACTTGACAATTTTCTTTTCAAACAAGCTCTAAATATATTGTGGGATATATATCTTTTAATGAGCCTGTGTACTTTTTATATTCAGATACTTCTTAATTCTAATTGAGTTTATCCTCTTCTCAGTACCCAAACTATATTCTAAACTGAAGAGCTTTTGTGATCCATTTATAATCTCTATGCTAATATATATATATATATTTAATGGAGGAGTTCCATGTAAGTATATGGCTATACCACAAACACTGCAAAGAAAGTAAATCCTCAAGAGGTTGAGGATCATGAATTGTATGTAGGTTAGCTTCTTTGCACAGCTGTTTACTCTGCCATTCACCATATCTCCTTTCATCCTTCCCATAGCCCCTCTGCATTCGTTAGCTCAAGTCCTCAAATTTCAGGCCTTAGATCACACATTTCTTCAGGGATGCCTTCCATCTGGGATGCCAACCCTATCTCTTTAGGCCCACAGCATGACACAAATTTCTTCTACAAACTTAAGCCAAGGGCCAGCCAAACAGCTCAGCAGATTAAAGCACCTGCAAGTAGGCACAGGGGCTAGGAGTTCATAACCAGGCCTGCCTGCCAGCCCTGCCCCTGAGGTGTGCTGAGATGGCAATTGAGACTGGGTGTGGTGGTACGTGCCTGTAATCCCAGCTCTTGGGAGTCTGTGAAGAGGAGAATCACTGAGTCAGATCTAGTAGTGAGAACCTGAACACCCTGTAGACCCTTCCCTAAAATACATAAAAAAGAAAAAAAAGAAAGAAACTTAAGCCTAACGATAAAACTGTGTGATTGGATAATTAACATCTGCCACTGGCTTATTGGGTGTCTAGCAAGTGCAAAAACCTGAGTTCGATCCCCGGTACTGCATGTCATAGCGAGACCCTGTATCAAAAATAGAATAAAATAAAATCTGTGTCTTTTTAAAATTTTTATTTTATTTTGAAGAGTAACAACACAAGCAAAAACAAATAGAAAAAAAGAAACAGGGAAGCATACAACATATGTTATAGATTTTCAAAACAGGAGTAGCTAATTAAAATCTGCTAAGAAAAAAATACAGCATTTATACAGAATGGAGTATTAGTCTGCCATAACGAATAAACATGAGTCATTTATAGGAATATGGTTCTACCCTAAGACTATAATATTAAGTGAAATAAGTCACACAAGCTTAAGTATCACCTGATTTCTCTTATAAGAAGCCCAAATTATAAATAATTTTGTCTTTTTTTTTTTTTTTTTTTTTTTTTCTGGTACCAGGGATTGAACTCAGGACCTTGCACTTGCCAGGCAAGCACCTACTCTAGTGAGCTACCTCCCTGGCCCATAAATAATTTTAAAAGCAAAGTAAATGATAGATAATAGGAAACAGGGAGATAAACTGTTTGCAGATGAGAAGGGCACCTAGAAATGGCAGGAGAAGTACAAGAATTAAGATGTGCTATGTACATGGACCAACTCCCCACAAAGCATACAATTATTATATAGCAAACATGTACTAATAACAGTTTTTAAAATTTTTAAAAGTGCTCCATTAGTAGCAAAGAATACTACAGCAAAAATACAAGATACATTCTGAAAGGGGCATGTGAATTATAAAATATAATTTTTGCTAATGCTACTGTTTTAGTACTAAAACAATGTTTTACAGAGCCTCCCAATAGAGTTTTTAGTGACTTGTTAATATCATTACAAGTTTGTGAAGATATTAGCAGAAAAATAGTCCACAGTTTTTCAAAACCATGTATCTAGGACTTAGGTGGCTCTCTAATAAAAATATCTAACATCTCTTAGAAACTTTAAAGAAGAAAAATAATAGCCAGCACATACTAGTGCCTAGTTTGACCAACAACTAATTCACTTATGAGATTTTGTTAAATCCTCACAGTAACTATATTAAGGAGCTACTATCATCTTTATCTTATAAACAGTAACTGAAGCAGAGATGATATATATTGACTCAAGGCCATTGTGGAACTTTTCAAACTAATGTTCCTTGGGTCTCAAATAGACCATACTGAGCAGGTTTTCTGTGAAATGTTTTATAATAAGCATTTCAGGGGACATTAGGTTCATATTAGGGACTGAATTATCAAAATTAATGTGGAAGTCCTAACCCTTACTGTTTCAGAATGTGGCTGTATCTAGAGAGAGTCTTTAAAGGGGTAATAACATCCAGATGAGTTCCTTAAGGTTGGCTTTAATCCAATATGTTCAGTATTATTAAAAGATGAGAAAATTCAGAGACACAGTCACAGTTAGAAGACCAAATGAAACACCTATAAGCCAAGGAGAGAGATGTCTGAAGAAATCAATTCTGCCAACAAGTTGACCTCCAACTTCTGACTTCTAGAATTTAAGATAATAAAATTTTGTTACTTAAGTCACCAAGCCTAAAAGATCTGCATGGCAGCCTGAGCAAAGTGATACGGTCCCTAAGTCATGAGATCCTGTTACATTACTCAGAGCTCAGAGTTCAGTGACAATCAGGAACAGCGGCCTGGTTCACCCACGCCATTTTAAGACTGTCAATGACATCTGTTCAAATAAATTTATGTTCCCATCTCACTAGGCAAGAACAAAATTCATGCATTAATATGCAGA
The DNA here is from genome assembly GCA_004027165.1 of Ctenomys sociabilis. NCBI lineage: Eukaryota > Metazoa > Chordata > Mammalia > Rodentia > Ctenomyidae > Ctenomys > Ctenomys sociabilis. The sequence continues at coordinate 8,561 of PVKA01045573.1, read as the reverse complement.
AAATCAGTAGGAGGGAAACAGGAGTGAAAGAAAGTTTAATTGCAGTCATTTTATTCCCCACATTCTTTACTCCCCAAAGATAAAATGATCCCTTGGGAAACATCTTCATAAGCATTAGCTCAGTTCTATGCATAACAAAAACACAGCTCTTTGGGGCCAAGCAACTGTTTAAAGAGGGCATAGGGAAATAAGGAAATGTGGCACCCTGGAGCACAGAAGCTGAAGAAAGATGAAAAGAGAGAGTTGGATGCTCAGGGTGAAAAGCTAAGTGAGTAACAGAGAGGACTGCAGCGGGAAAGAAAGAGCAACAGATGACCCCAAAAATATCTTCCTTTGCTTCCTTTCCATTTCCTTTCTCACAGTCAAACCTGTTTAGTGACAGGGAAAAAAATATGGTTCAAGGAGTATTATATATTGAGAAGAAATTTTTACTGCTCTGCTTTCTTTTTTATATTTTTTCCAGTTCACTCTACTCTCCTATTCTACACTTCTCCTTCTAAAATATCCCAATCACAGGTGTTGTGCTCACTGTCTGTCAACCTCCAGCCTGAGGACCAAAGAAAGGCAAGTGATACAGGAGGGAAAGGACATACAAACAGGGGCTGACCATATTTTTGTTGCATCAAAAACTCAAGAGCCATTAGCTTGTATTCATACAATGCTGACTGGAGACAACTTTTGGGTTACCTGCCAAATCTATTCCCTCATGCTCTGACTGCTCTTCCTACCCAAGGGAGTAGGCATCTGGAGCACTTTGAAGTAGATGACCAACACAGGCCTTTGGCCTGTTTTATAGGAGTTTGAATCAGACTCACTATGCAATTACTGTTGATAGCTAGTCAGCCCCCACTGATAACATAGAATCTTAAGATTTTAGCTGGTTTGAGGGATATGAATGTCATTTTAATAGCAGAAATATCTTCCTCCATATACACAAATAGAAAAAGCTAGAAAGGGAAAATGAAAGTCATGTATAGGGAGAGTTGGTGACTGTAGACCACTTGCCCCAAGGAAGTAATCTCAGATTCTATACAACATCTACTTCTAGTTTGGATCCCTTAGATTCTTCACAAAAATGTCTTTGCATAAGCTAATAGGACTGTTTTACCTAAAGAAGCTTGATAAAGTAGTGATTTGTAATTTAATGAAGAACCTCATTTGAGACTCACAAGTAACAAGGACAATTTTCTCAATCTTTACGAAGGTGAAGCATTTACACTGTGGAACCTGTTTTCTTGGTACCCAGAAGAGGTGTGCAGACTGTACAGGAGAGAAAAAGATGTAAGATGAGAAGATCCATGGAGTAAGAGGCTACATGAAGGCAAATCTCCCAGAATGCCACTGCAATCATGGCTGTCTGCCAGAAGAAGAGCAGGGGAAGAGAGTCACTTGGCTAACACAAGGGTTCATGTGGTATTATACACTGTTTATGCATCAAGCCATTAGCTCAAAAAATGACTTGCTAGACAACAACAAATAAAAAGAAACATGTAATTTTCTCCTATATCTCAGAGATACTAAATAGAGATTGAATCCTGGTCTCCTGACTGTTTTTTGGTAACTTATTCACTGCTCAAATGTGACTGAAATTAAAGAAAACAACTCAGAAGTTTCATACATGTCATTTAAATAATAGAAAATGAATTTTAGCACAGAACATTCAGTTATGAAATTATCCTGTCAGCATGTAAATGAATTAAAAATATATGTATGTAAATGTGGCCAGGTAGGAGACTGTTATTAAAATACCATGGTTACACAATGAATAAACGCTTTTTCCTCTGTGTTCAAGGAATTTTTTTAAAAACCTACCAAAGGTAGAATATACAGCAATGCTCATAGCAAGCAGTATTACTTCTAACAGGAAAAATGAGGTGGGGGAGAGAAAATGAACCAATGACAAGAAAAAGAATAAATCAAACCAATGAGATAGCCCTGTGGACTAAACACCTGCCTAGGCAAGCACAGAGACCCAGTTTGATTCTTGGCATCACAGGCCACACTGGCCCTGCCCCCCAGTGCACTGAGCAGGGCACTGAGACTGTGCGTGGTGCTACATACTATAACTCCAGTACTGGGGAGGCTGAAAACAGGAGGATTACTGAGTCCAAGCTGCATAATGAAACCCTGTACAAAATACATTAAAAAAGAAAGAAATCACAATAGATCCAGTTTTAGTTTTTTAATCTTTCATTCATTTATTTATTTGGCACAGGGTCTCACTACACAGGTGGGACTTGTAGTGATCCTCCTGTCTCAGCCTCCCCAGCGCTGGGATTATAGGCATGTGCCACCATACATGGTTTCAGTGGCTGGCATGGAAAGGTCAGCATGGCATGAGGTACTAGGTATCAAACACAGGTCCTTCTGCTTCCCAGGCAGGCACTTAGAAGGCCAAGCTATCTCCCCAGCCCTAGATCCAGTTTTATACAACAATATGGGTAAACCTCAAAAATACAAATAATAAAAAGAAGGTGAAAGAATATGAGCAGCTTAATGTCATTTATACAAAATTTCACAATATAAACTTTTGCAACATATTGTCTAGGAAAACATGTAATAAAAGCAATAATGAAAATAACAGGGATAGGGCTGGCCAAATAGCTCTGTGGATGTGGTTTGATCCCTGGGCCTGCAGTGCCAGCCCTGTTCCCAGGGCACACTGAGATGGCAATTGAGACTGGAAGTGGTGGCAAGTGCCTGTAATCCCAGCTCTTGAGATGCTGTAAACAGGCAGATTAATACAAGTCTGATCTAGTAGTGAGACCCTGAACACCCTGTAGACCCTTTCCTAAAAATACAAAAAAGAAGGAAAATAACAGGGATGATATGAACAAAATTTTAAATAGTAGGTTCTCTTATAGAAAGTAACAGGACACTTGCAAAACAGCACAGAGAGAGGTCATTAAATATGAGCTTTATACTGGTCATATTTCTTTTCTTAATTTGGTTGGTAGATACACGAGTATATTTTACAAAACCCTATAGTACATATCTGTGATACAAAGCCAGTTGCATTTATACAATATTTCATAATAGAACATCTTTGTTTTGTTTGTTTGACTTTGAGACTTTGCTATGTAATCCAGGATGGCTTTGAACTCATATATCCCAGGCTAGCCTGGAACTCAAAATGCTCCTGCCTCAGCCTCCCAAATTATGGGATTGCAGGCATGCACCTGAATACTCAGCTAAAAATATATTTCAAAAAACAACCAAAGTGGGGGAAGAATATAACAAAAGAAAATTAAATTATCTCTGATAATAAATATGTCCTAAATCACAAAAATAGTCCAAAATACTCAATGATTTTATTTTATTTATTTTTGTATTTTAGTGAAGGGTCTACAGTGTGTTCAGGGTCTCACTGCTAGATCAGATTCATAGTGATCCACCTGTTTACAGCACCCCAAGAGCTGGGATTACATATGCGCACCACGATGCCTAGTCTCAATTGCTATCTCAGCATGTCCCTGGGGCAAGAATTGAACCCCTTGCCTGTGCCTGCTTGCAGGTACTTTAAGCCACTGAGCTATTTGGCTGGTCCTCTCAATGATTTTATTTTAAAAGAATTAAAACTTCCAGGCATGGTAGTACAAGCCTTTAATCCCAGCATTCTGGGTAATTAAGCCAAAAGAATTACAAATTTAAGCTAAGTCTATGCAATTTAGCAACTTAGTGAGGCCTTGATCAAAATTTTTAAATTTTAAATTTTAGGTAGGGAATGTAGCTCATTGTGAAAGCCCTGGGTTTAATTCCCAGTACTGGAAAAAAAAAAAGAAAAAAAAAGAAAAAAAAAAAAAAAACAGATACCAAGAAAAAAGAAGTATTTATACATAGTGCTTAAAATATTTCAGTTAGCTCTTTCCAGTTAGCTTTGGGGGACTCAAATTTATCAAGATAGAATCTCACTATGTAGTTCACACTGGTCTTGAACCCTCCATGTAGCCCAGGCTGCCTGAAACTTGCAATAATCTTTTGGCCTCAGCCTCCCAAGTGCTGGGTTTACAGGTGTTTGTCACCATGCCTTGTTTACTTGTTCTGTTTAAAAAAAAAAAAATCTCTTTCCAAACTATAGGCACCTGTCCTTCCAGAGGAGGGCCTAGAAAATGATCTAGATTGTCCATCAATGCCTGTCCTGGACAGGGATCCCTGCAAAGCCCACACAGATTTTTTTTTTTTATTTCATTTTTTTAAAATTCATTTTAATGAGAAAAAAAAATAAAATAGCAAGGAAACAGTTTCAAAATAGGTTAGTAGGACAGTTACAATAATTAATACATTGCATATTGTTGTCTTTATAGTAGTTATTCAGAGGACAAGATGTAGATATGATATCTTGTCTAAACAATATTAGTACCAACCTTTCTTCTCAATGAATTAAGAGAAAGGAGCTGTGTATCTATCCTATCTTGTGTGTGTGTATATATGTATTTTTTCTTTTTTTTCCCCCCACAACAAAAGAGCAATTTGTTTATACTTCTGCAAAGTTAGTAACATGTGACACAAAGTTTCCCAAAGACTAATAGCTGACTTTAACCAGCCTGGATGTTTATCTAAGGACTGAGGTAGCCTGTTTGCTTTAGGCACAAATGTCTAGTCCTGCCTACACAAATTTGGTTGATTTCCTAGTTTCCATGGCTCCCAACATATCCACCTTTTTTTGCTTTACCACTGAGACTATTAAGAGATCCATATTCTTTCCTGGCTAGAGTTGAATGCATCAGGAACGGGCAGCTGACTCAAAGCTGGGCAATCACAGGTTGCCACCTGCCTTCCTCTCCAGCTTTGTTCCTCCTATTCCTTCCCTTGAAGTCAATGTTTGCAGTAATTTACCTTTTCTTCATAGATTCTGCTATAATTATTGAATAACTATATTCATGTGACTATTTATTCATATTTGTCTTTCCTCATAAATTGTAAGCTCCCTGAGGGTAAAAAGGATAAGGTTTTGCTTACTACTGTGTTACATCAACTAGCAAAATTTCTGGTATATGATGGGTATTCAGTAAGGTTTCTGTTCATTTTTTGTTTTATTTTTAGCAAAGGACAAAGGTTTCTCTGAAGTTTTTTTAGTCTTAAAGTCTCACTAAATTGCTTAGTGCGGACTTGAACTTTCCATCTTTTTGCCTCGGTCACTGAAGCACCTGGGATTACAGGTATGTGCCATCATGCCTTGTTGAAGCTTCATCCTTATTTCATTAAAGCTTTATCCTGTTTTCAGATATGAAATTATACCCATTTGAACACACCAAAGCTAAGACAAAAGATTCTACATGTAGGTCAATGTCACAGAATGCCACACTAAATCTGACAAGCAGTTTGTAGAAACATACCTGAATGAAGTTGAATTTTCCCAATAACACCTTCTACCAACCCCAAACAAATAGGATTCCAGGCAAGAAGCAGATCAGTAGCTAAAATAAAATGAAAACAGTCATGAAAATATATTCATCAGAAAACATATTAAAACAATCATCTTACCAATATATTCAAAAAAGATCAACACCCCCAAACAACATATAAACAGCCAGCACTGAATGCTATACCGTAAAGCAACTGGTAACAATGCATTAAGCTGGAAGCCTAAATAAGTATCTAATACTAAGACAATTATGAGGAGAGGACTTTAGAAACTCAAGCCAGATGGGAAACAGCATTTTGGCGCCCTACAGTGGAAGAAAGAAGCTGCTACACTACATCAGGACAAATGGGAGAAAGGGCTCAAAGTCCTACAGCACAGAGCCAGATCTCCATACAGCTGTCATCACACTGCAAAATACCTCTTCCCAAAGGTGTTTATGCAAGGCAAAGAAACCCAGAAAGTCACTGCTCTTATATGCAACTTTCAGGGCAAAAACCAATAAGAACTATTTCTATTTATTTAATGTTCCTATGTGCTGGGCATCTCAATCAGGGTTTTTTTTATCTGAACCACAGAACAGACCACAGTGATGTGGGTGACTGTTTCCTCCCCGATGAGAAACAAAATGGCATATAACTGGTACCATAATGCACAGGAGAGAAGAAAATCCATTATACACAAATGGATGCCTAAAGATAACAAGGGATTAATTCTCCTGGGAGACCCAAGTTGATAACATGACACCTATGATAGTTCAAAAATTGAAAAAGATTAACAACAATGAAAACAATGTTTTTCTTGGCAGAAAATTAAAACTGCACTTTAATTATTACCATTTAAATTTTATTTTCATGAAACATACTTAATCTATAATTCTCAGGGTAATTACACACTTAATAGTTTAGTTTTAAAATTCATTTGAATACTATTATATATTACCATTTCTAATCTTGACAACTTTGTGAGTTAGGTATTAGAAGCCCCATTTGATAGTATAAAGAAATTAATGGTCATGCCATTAATTAGAAATAGTACAGTCATGCCACATAGAGGATGGGGACAAAAGTGTAATCAAAAGCATGATGAGTTTGGATGTGGTAGTACAGACCTATTATCCCAGCACTTAGGAGGCTGGAAAATTGCTGTTATACTCTTGCTTAGGAAGAGTACAGGAAGATTGCTGTAAGTTTCACACCTGGGCTACATAGTACATTCAAGGCCAGCCTGGAGCACATTAACAAGACTAAATAAATGAACAGCAAACAGGTGGACTCGGGAGGCTGAGGCAGGAGGATAGCCACTAATTTGAGACCAGTCTGGCAATCTTGACCTCATAGTGAGTTCAAGCCACCTGAGCTATACTGTGAGACCTTGTCTCAAAAAAAAAAAGAAAGAAAGTGGACCCAGCTCAAATCTGTCCTCCAAAACATCCTGCTTATAGTGCCTCCCTCAGAAACTACACATGGAGCTAATCAGTCAAACAAGAAGTTTTACATAGTATGCTTTATTATAAAAGTAGCACAATAAAATTTAGGAAAATTTATTTTCCACTGTACCACCCAGAGATAACATTATTTTGCTACATTTCAGGCCATATGTTTGCAGAACAAACTGCAAAAGTATAGCATTACATTTTCTAAGTACTTTAAAATACTCTTCAAAATTATAACTTTGTGGTTGCATAATCTAAGGAAATACTTCCTCCCTTTTGTGCATTTAAGTGATTACAAGTTTTTCCCTTGCTATGAAAAACACTGACAAATGATGAATATTACACAAATATTTCATTTTTCTCCCTAAGAGCTTTAGGACTAATTCCTAAGAAGGAACCTATTAGGTTAAAACATTAAAAAATGTAAAGCTCTCAGGTATTACCAAACTGCTTTCTACAAAGGTCATACCAAGTAAGCTTTCTTCCAGATGCATATGTAAATGCTTGTTTTATAATACTTTTGCCAGTAGTTTTATAATTTTGCTAATTCCACAGCATCCACTGCCTAAAGGATGTTCACTTCTTTACTCATATGATTAAACATTTATTTATAAAATTGGCTGGTTATTATTTCTCCTACTACAATTTTCTTGTTAATATCTTCTAATAATCTCTCCTTTTTTTTTTTTTGCAGAACCAGGGATTGAACTCAGCCCTTGCGCTTGCCAAGTAAGTGCTTATTCCACTGAGCCATCTCCCCAGTCAATCTCTCTTTATTAATATATGAGTTATTTTATATTAAGGACTTTAAATCTTTGACATCTTTATTTTTAATTTGTATAGGAATCTACCATTTTCATTATGTTTAGATTTAAACATGATGTTTATATTATTTTTGAACTGAGGCCCTTGCGCTTGCCAGCGAAGCGCTTATTCTACTGAGCCATCTCCCCAGCCCTGTTTATAATTTAGATTTTCATTATGCGTCCTCAGCTGAATATCAATACCTACTGCCTATCTCTTTCTGTCTCTGTCTCTCTGTGTCTCTGTCTCTGTGTCTCTGTCTGCTGTCTGTCTCAGTTCTGGGGACAATATAGGACTTCACACATGCTAGGGCAAAGCTCATAGCTCTCATCACTTTTATCTTTAATTTTCAAATATTTAATTCTAACTTTATTGCAAGCCAGAATCCATGTATTAGGTAGACCAAGTCTAAGTATCTCCGAATATACTCTTGCTAAGGAAAAGGTTTCGCCCACTTGAACCTCCAACAAATAGGCCATGTTGTAAGATTCTCTCCCACTGAGTATCAAATGAGGTACAGGAAGGTAGAAGTACAAGAGCTAAAGCAGACAGAGTAAGTTACAAGGAAGAATGGAACTTCAGACATAAAAAGAAAAGAAATAAATTATACAAAGGAAAGTATAAAGTTTGCCCTGGAATTTGTCCTATCATTGGAGAAGCACATGATCAAATACCTGCCAGGAACCAGACACTGTATCAGGCTAAAATGATGTAAAAATAAAGGAGTATAGATAACAGAAGATCAGATATAGTATACATCTGAATTTCATTTAAGAGTAGAAAAGTGAAATAAGGCCAATTTGTAGAGAGACTTCAATAAGAGGTAATGGGCCTACACTTCCTGGAATTGGTGGCAAGCAGATAACAAGTAAAACAAGACTACATCCAGGAATTATATTTAGGTTGATATAATGAATACTCACCCAAAAGTTAAAAGTAACAGAGAGACGAGAGGGGACA
>PVKA01045571.1:0-15467 GCA_004027165.1 Ctenomys sociabilis | reverse complement strand
CCTCCTGTTTACAGAAATTCAGTAAAAATTAAAGCTTCAGTTAGTAGTATTAGTTGAGATTTGATTACTCGGTAACCTCCATCTTTGTGTCCATGAGCCTTCATTGTACAGTTTCAGCTCATATCTCTTCATGTAGCCCTTTCCTGGACTTTCTTTCACTTTGCCTGTTTTTTGAAATGTACTTCATTACTTTATGAAAGTATCTTAGTTGTGTTTTACTATGTATATGCTTTGCTACATTATACATAAGTCTGTAAGAATAGAGGGTCTTATATGTGCTGTGATAGTTAACTGATATCTAGGGTTCAGAATAGTACTTGCCTTAAGTTAGGTGCTCAGTGTATATCTATTAAATCAATCCATAAAGCTCAATCTGTGTATTTATTGTTTTGCTTATGTGTAGGGAAAAGTACTAGGGATTAAACTCACGGCTGTCAGATTGAACTGTATCCTCAATACTTTTTTTGTGTGTGTGACTGAGTTGTCTAGGCTAAGCTCATGCTTGTTTCTCTTCCTGCCTCAGCTTTTCAGAATGCTAGAATTATAGACATTCCCACCATGGCTAGCTAAGCATACATTTTAAAAATTTATTCTGGGGCTAGCGAGATAGCTCAGTGGACTAAGCATCTGCTAAGGAAAGCACAGGGATCAGGGTTTGAACCTTGGCACTACATGCCGCACCCAGGTGTGGTGGTGCACATCTGAAATCCCAGTGCTCAAAAATAGGATCGCTGTGTCCAGGCTGCATAGTGAGACCCTATACCAAATACATAAACAAGAAAAATGTTATTTTGGGTCTTAAAATCTGTATGTTGGAGCTGAGGAGATGGCTCAGTAGAACAAGTGCTTCCTTGGCAAGCACAGAGGTCTGAGTTAAATCTCCAGTTCCGCAAAAAAAAATTTGTATGTTGATTTGTAGGAATTTTGATTTTCTGAGGCTGTCATTTTTACATTGTTTTACACAGTTTTGATACATTGTATTTCATTTGCATTTCACAATATTTTCTACTTTTTGATTTTTTTTCTTTGCTTTATGATTTATTAGAACTGTGTTAGTTTGTAAAACTTGAGATTTTCCAAGTAAGCTTTTGCTCTGGGTTTCTGGGTTGTATGCCATTAGAGTCCATTGCATGATTTGTATTTTTAGATTTATTTTATGATGTATAGCATGATGATGGTAAAAAATATTTTTATATTTAAAAGGTTTTCTGCTATTAATGGCCAGACTGTTCTATAAATGTAAATTAGGTAGAGTTGATTGACACCATTATTTAAGTCTTCTGTAAACTTAGCAGTTTTGTATGTACTTAGTGAGAAAGAATATTGAAATCTCTAACTGTAAGTGGAGATTTCTTCTTTCATTCAGGCTTACAGTGTGATTTTTGTAGGAGAATTTAAGTCGATTTTTAAATTCAGCTGAAATCTTAATGTTTGCCTTTTAATTGAATATATATCATTGATTTTTAATATTACTGATTAGGTTTAAGTCTAGTATGTGTATTGATTATTGCATTTGGTTTTTTTCTCCTTTTTTCAGCTTCCTTTTTATTAGTACAGTATTTCCATTTTATTATTTTATGGCTATCTTCGGTGGTAATTGGAGTTTACACATTATGAACTTATCATAGTCAATATTCAGCTTACACCATTTCATTTATAGAATAAGGACCTATACAATATGGATATTTTACCCTTATTTTTTGTTAAATTTACTGTTATTTTTATTAGTGTATGTGTGCAGTACACACTGATCACATTCATTAGGAGGAATTAATACATACACAGAATACATATCAATTCTTATTTTCCTCTTCCTTTTCACCCATGCCTTTTTTCTACCAGCATCTTAATCATGTATTTGTTTAATAAGCCCTTATAGTCACACATACAGATTAACAGGCCAAAAGCATAAAACACATGAGACAGTTATACTAAATCAGGGTAAACTTCTAGTACATTGTTGGTATTAAATTATGGTAACTTTTTCTATTCTGTTTCCTGTTATCTTCTTTGCAGCTTACACACCGAGTTTTTCACATAAAGAAGAGGGGTGGGGGAGATGGCTCAGTAGAATAAGCACCTCCCTGGCAAGCATAGGGGCCTGAGTTCAATCCTCGGTTCCACAAAAAAAAAAAAAAAAAAAAGTATAAATCCTATAAAGGAGAAACCAGGTAATTTTTAAGTTCATATATCTTGATTTACTCAACATTATGGTCTTAAGGTGCATGAATTCTCTGAATGACTCAAGTTTATTCTACTTTGTGGCAGAGTAGCATTCCATTGTTTATAAATTCCACATTTTTCTTTATTCATCTGTTCATGGACATTTAGGTGGCTTCCAAGATTTAGTTCTGATGCATTGTGCTGCCATGAACATGGGTATGCTTCTATCACAAGTGGCATGATGTTGAACTCTTTTGGGAAGATAGCTAGAAAGACAAAAGTTAGGTAAAAAGGAATTTGTGTTTTTAGTTCTTTGAGGAATCTCCATACTGATTTCCATAATATTAGTACCAGTTTATACTTCTACCAGCAGTGAGCAGGAGCCTTCCCTGAGAGCTTCACCAGTATTTGTTTTTATTTGACTTCCTGATGATATCCATTTGTTTTGGAGTGAGGTGAGTCTCTGTGTTGTAATTTGCATTTCTCAGATGACCATCGGTGGTGAACATTGTGTCTTGTATATAATGGCCCACTGTACTTCTGAAAAATGTCTGTTCATTTCAGATGCATAGTTCTTGACTGGGTCTTTAAATTTGGGGTTCTTTTTTTTTTTTTCTTTTGATGAGTAGCTGGCAAAATTTTCCCATTCTGTAGGTTGTCTCTTGACTCTGCTGGTGGTTTCCTTTCCTATGCAGAGCCTTTTTGATTTCATGTGATTCCATGTATTTATTCTTGGTATTTCTTGTCTAAACAGAGTTCTGTTTAAGTCTTTACTTGCACTTTCGTGGAAAAATTCAAGGCTTTTACTTGTTTTGTCTTTCAGTAGACTTTCTGTTTTAATATTTAGATCTTTGGTCAAAATATCTTGATCCTGATGAGTACCTCTTTGATCTGCTCTAACCTGTTCTTTCAAACAATGTAGGTGTGTGGCTTATGCTGTTCTGTTCCTTGGTACTTGCTGGATTGGCTTTAGGAGAGTTAGAAATTTTGGGAAACATTTTGTTGAATTGTCTTCTCATATTTTGTTGTTCATTTGTTTTGTGCTGAGATTTGTGGATGCTTATATTCTGAAGCCTTTGTTGCTAGGCTAGAGATCTTTTTTGTTGCTTTTCAGTGATGTACTTTGGGTATGGCTAACTAATCCTTTGCCAAAGCCCTAAGATCTGACTACCTCAGGGGAGGGTGCAGTGCAGTTATCCTAACAAGCAACTTTTCTTGGAATGTACTCTTGGACTGTTAATATCACAAAGGTAATCTGTGAGTTGGCTTACAGAGAAATAGCAACAATTATGTGACCCTGTTAATAGCAAGCAAATCAAATTATCATCCAAGAGAAATTAGATATTAACATTCCATAAGTAAACAATTATAAAAGTGGGTGTGGTGGTACATGCTTATAATCCTAGCACTTAGGAGGCTGAGGCAGGAGAATCATGAATTTTAGGCCAGCTTGGTTTTGTGTGTGTATTTATTTTTGAGTTCAGTATAGTTTTTATGTTTTTTAAAGAGTACAAAATAGTATTAAAACAGAATAACAGGTGATACAGAATATCACTTAGTAATATTAATTTCACAGTATTTGTTGTAATGCATAGAGTTGTCTTCCTGCTAGCTATTCCTCAGATATATGCATATAAAACTGGAATAAGAAAGAAAAAATAAATATGTAAGAAATTAAGAGAAAAAGGACAAACAGTTGAAAAAAGGATACAAAACCAATTAAGCATTATTTGCTCCTTTCCATTGATTAGCAGAAATCCACAGTACAATTTTCCAAACCATCCTGCTTATCTAGACAGATGTATCCCCCAAAAAACAAATTCCCAGTTACATTATAAACATTAGGACAAAACAGTATTAACTTATAGCTGTGTACTAAATGTGACACATTTAGTACAATCCCTGCTAACTGTAGAAAAGAATACAATAGTAACTTATAGTTAACTATCAAAAGGTTAATGATACAGTGTTTGGGAATGAGGGAATGCAAGGGTAAAACTTTGAAATCTTAAACTCTATGATGGATGGAGGAGGAGAGAAAAGTGGTACAAAAGATCCTTCTGGGAGGTAGAAAGATGTTTTTATAATTAGGTAAAGCTAAGGAAAAAGCCTGTCAAGAAACAGAAGATATAAAGGAGAAAAAAGAAATTACATTAAGAATAAGAGAAGAAAAAGGACAAAGAAAAATTCTACAGGTCCCATTAAACTGATGAAAAAGCAAAAGCAAACTAAATGCACACAAAACAGAAAAAATTCTTTTGATATTTCAAATGTGGATTTCTTCTGAGATCTTCAATTTTGGGGCCTGTCCAAGTCAAGACATCCTTGCTATTGCTAATAGAGAAGGCAATCAGACCCCATATCTGTGCTAAATCTAGGCTTCAGGAGGCAGTAGGATTAGGGTCAAAGTGCCAGTTCTGGAACTTGCAAGTGCAGAGCAATTTAAGCTGAGATGGGTCTCTGGCTATGGAGTGGTTCCTGGTGTCCTTCAGTTTAAATACCTTAGGGGTCACTTTTGTCAGCCTGACCACAGGATTGTGTCCCATGGCTGTCCCTCATCCAGTGGTATGGGAATGTAACACTGAACTCTTATTTGAAGCTGTATTGCAGCTTCAAATAACCCCTTCATGGAATGGCAACTGACTGAGCACTCTCTCCACAGATGTGGTGGGTGGTTGGCTTGGTGCCATTCATTGCAATGCACAGTTGCAGTGCACAGCATCCATTGTTCTGTTCCACCATCACATTTCTCCCTCAAAGCCCTCAAGTCCCCTCTTCGATGTTTTTCACTGTAGATTCAGTCTTCTTTTCCTGTGAGCCATGAACTAGGAGCTGCTGAAAACAGGTTGTCTTTCCTTGTCCACACTGTTTTCTTCAGTTTCTCTAGTTTTTTTGTTTTTGATTTTTCTTCCCTGAGCAGTTAATTTTCTGTGTCTGGATTCCAAAATTCAGAGAAGCTAAGTTGTTAGCACACAGCACCCCATGTTCTATATTACTGTTTTAAATATCTTTAATTGTATATGTTACAAAATTTGTAACAGCTTTTGTTTACACAATTATTTTCATTAAGATTTCAGTAAATATTTTATTGAGAAATAACATTGAGACAATTTTAAAACCGATTAATAGGACAGTTTCAGTAATTAATACTGGCCTGGTGTGCAGGTCAGTTCTGTGGACTGAGCATCCACGGCATTGAATAATAGCTCTTCAAGTCTGCAGTAAAAAATGGCCTCCAATAAAACTACATTGCAAAAACTGGGAAAGAAACAAAATGGAAAAAGTAAAATAGTTGAAGCAAAACCTGAAATGTTTATGGTAGAAAAAGTATTGGACTGACATGTAGTTCATGGGTAGGTGGAGTATTTTCTGGAGTGGAAGGGATTTACCGATGCTGGCAACACATGGGAACCTGAAGAAAATTTAGATTGTCCAGAGTTAATTGAAACATTTCTTAATTTGCAAAAAGCTGGTAAAGAAAAATATGGTACAAAAAGGAAATCTTTATTTGACTGTGAATCAAAGAAAAGCAAGTCAAAGAAAAAGATGCTGCTGACAAACCTAGAGGTTTTGCTAGAGGTCTTGATCCTGAACGAATAATTGGTGCCACAGATAGTAGCGGAGAATTGATGTTTCTCATAAAATGGAAAGATTCAGATGAGGCTGACTTGTGCTGGCAAAGGAGGCAAAAATGAAATGTCCTCAAGTCGTCATTGCTTTTTATGAAGAGAGACTAACTTGGCATTCTTGTCTAGAAGGTGAAGCTCAATAACTCACATCATTTATATATATTTTTTTATATATAAAAGTATGGATCTTGGTTTTGATTTACTAGTGTGGAAAAAAAAACATTGCAATGAAAATCAAGTTTAATATGTCAGTTCAGAAAGCAGTATTTTGGGAAGTTTTTGGGTTTTGTTTGTTTTGCATCTATAGCACTGGTTAGTTTGAACGAATAAAGCTTTTGTAGTGCTTCCTTTATCAAAAAAGAGCATTTGGTAGCCTGATATATTTCCTCTGCGTTTCTAAATGTTGGGGGGAATTGTCCATAGGCCAGCTATATGCTTAAGGACCATTCAGAGTTTTTTGTTTGTGTGTATATAAGTAAAATTCTTATGTATGTGGGTTTTTTTTGTTTGTTTGTTTTTAAAGATTCACTGTTACACATTGTGTCTAGGTATCCCCTCAAAGGCTCATACAGTCTTGGGGTGGCTTCTGGAGTTTGTAATTAATTATTGTAGGTGTGGAATTGGGGATTGAACTTGGATCCTTGCGCTTGCCAGGCAAGCACTTATTCTACTGAGTTATCTCCCCAGTGCCAGCCCAAGCAGATTTTTTATGAACTTTGCTGTTGAAGTAGTGGAAAGTTCAAACTTGGAGCCATTCAACAACTGGGGTATAACTATATTAAAAAGTAGAAGTGTTATATGATCCAGTAATCTGACTACTGCATATATATCTATGCTACTCAGCTTCTTGCTACTGTAACAAAATATTCGAGGCAATTAGAAAAGGCTTGTTTGGCTCACTGTTCTGGAGCTTCCAGTCCAAGATCAATTAGACCCACAAGATAGGTACACCATAGTCACAGCATATGGAGAGCAAACCACCTGTCTCATGAAGGAAATGGATGAGAAAAAATAAGGGAGCAGGTCTGCAGTCCTGTGCAAGGGCAGTGACCTGCAGGCCTCCCACCAGGTTTCATGTCCCAAAGCTTTTAGTATCTTAATAATCCTTTCATATTTTGAGGGTATTAACCTCATTCATCTCAAGAGTATTTTTTAATTTCATCAGGTTGAAGTTGTCTTTTGTTTTTATCCTGAGGGTATATGGGATTTCATCAAATTTGTTTTCTGTGTGATTTTTGTTTTTTATTCTACTGATAATGGAGATTGACTTTTAAATGCTAAACTGACTTTGCATTTTAGGGATAAGTTTTAGATTGTGGTCATGGCTTATAAATGTTTATATGATGCTGAATTTGGCTTGCAAGTGTTTTATTGAAGGATTTTGCATTTGTATTCATAGTAGATATTGGTCTGCTGCTTTCTTGTGAGATTTGTCCAGTTTTGGCATCAGGATAATACTGTTCCCAAAATGATTTAATAAGTCTGTTTTCATTGGTCTTCGAAAGAGTGAAGAACTGGTATTACTATTTCAATGTTTGATAGAATTCACTGGTGAAAGTATCTGGGTCGGAGCTTATGTGGGTAGTTTGATAGTTGCTAAAACTGTTAACCTGTCATGAATATCATCAGATTTTCTTTTCCTTCTGTGTCCTTCCAGGAATTTATGTTTCTTCTATTATCGAAATTGGTAGTGTTTTTTGTTTTGTTTTGTTTTTACTTCCCAATAGTTTTATATTTTAGCTATAAGGGTCAGTACTTGCTCTTGACAAATATAATTTTTGTGTCCATTCAATCAAAGTCTCTTACACCTTTCTGGGCCTATTCATTTGCAGGTAAGGCAGGAGGAACTGTAGCCAGGATCTTCCATCATATGTTTACATAGGATGCCCCATCTTTATATACTGTCCAATTTCTTCAAGATAAATGGAGTGACTCACAGCAGGGATATGTAGATGTGGGAGTTCTACATGGAGGAAATTACATCCTCGTGCATCTTCTGTTTCATCTCTTCAGGGTCCAGCTTTGGTGCAAGGCCCTTGATCTGAAACATCTTCACGCTGCAGTAACACCTTCCAGCTGCTGCACTTTGCTCTCTAACTTGTTAGTATTGTGGTTTATTTAGATCTGTAATATTCCTCCAAATTCTCATGTACTCAGAGGTGGAGCTTTGGAAGGTGACTGGACTATGACAATACTATGGCCTTGTTAGAGGCAAATCACTTGGAGCATGACTTGGGATGGTAGACTCCCTCCCCATGTCCTCTCTTCATTCCTTGCTTTCTAGCTACCAAAGGATAAACAGTATTCCTCCACCAGACCCTTCCACTATGCCTTTCTTGTCTTGGAGCCAGCTAACTCTGGACTCAATCCTCTTGAAATGTGAGCTAAAATAAACCTCTCCTTTAGGTTGTGGTTGTCAGATATCATATCACAGCAATAAGAAAAGTGAATAACACAGATTAAATTTTTTAAGATATTTATTTATTTGGTACTTTTGGTGGCCTACATAGCACAGGGTCTGCACAGCATGCCCTACTGGGGATTGAACCCAGGTCCTTGCACTTGCCAGGCAAACACTTAGACTGCTGAGCTATCTCCCCAACCCTTAACATGGATTTTGGTAGCAGAGAAATGGAAGTCATTGCTGTGATTGGATTCAACCATGTTATTTAGAAGTCTTTGAAACTGGTTAGTTTAGAAAGGTCTGGAAATGCTGGTTAGAGAAACTGAAATGCTGTCAGCAAGCTGTTTGGTGGGAGATTCTGGTCAAAGCTCAGAAGAACAATGCTGGTAGAAACACAGATAGTTAAGGCCAGGCTCAGGAGGTTTCAGTTGTGAACAGGATCCAAATGGCAATTGGACTCAAGAACATGTATGTTGTGCTCTGACAGAATATTTGTCCATGTCCTGATACTTCGTGGAGGACTAAGTAATCTAGCAGAGGAAATTTCAAGATGGCCGGTATTCACACTGCAGCATAAATACTGCTTGCTTCTTTCAGTGAGATTTGCCTGAGAATAAGGAGCAGAATTTGAAGTTGTTTCGGTTTTGCTGGAAAGTTAAGTTCTTATAGAGATCAGCAGGTGCTTTGGAGATTACCACTGGCTCCCATGCTTTTCATATCATTGACTTATTCTTTTATTTCTGGCTTTGAGGATTTCTTTTCCTCCATTTTCAGATCAGTAACTCAAAGAGTAGTATTCATGTTTAATCTAGTATAAAAAATAATGAGATATTTATTCAAACTGTCATATATTGACATATTGCTGGAAATAACTTCTGTTACACTATTCTTTATTGCCCCTATCTTCAAAAATCATTTTTGGTCCTAAAGGCAGTATAGGTCGTGGTGACTGGTGTTTGATTATTCAACAGGAACACAATTATAGATGGTGATTTGGTAATTATGCAAACATACCTGGAAATATATTCAACAAGAAATATAGAAGCACTGTGTGAGCCTTTCTGAAATATGTGTTTGTAGGAAAATATCTCATGTTGTAATGATTCAGCATCATCACTGAGGTAATATGTTTACTAGATACTTGGATTGTGAGGACACTATAGTCTGTAAGAATTCAATGAGTGATAAACATGGCTTAAAAAATTCATGGAAAAGGAAAGCATTCAAAATAAAAACATTAAGACCTAGATAGAGCAAGACCTATATACCAAAACATGTAGTTTTTGTTTCTGATGAGGTCAGTGAAGTCCCCTCAGGGTTTATCTTGTCCTGTACCTTATTCTGTAAATCCTTTGTCTGGGTCATCCATGTGGATAAGTCACAGCCAATGCTTGACCAGTTTGCTCTCTGTGAGAGCCTGAGAGAAAGTTTTCTCTCTATTTGATTCTCCCCAGGCACATTACAGAACTTTGATCTCTTTCCTCTGTGGCTCCATAATCTCTTTGTTCAGAAAATTTGGGGCTCAACTGAGTTTCGTGATGTTGCAGTACAGGTTCTCCTATGTCCTGAGTCTTCGCTGACCTAGGTCTTAACCATCCCTCAGAAAAGTATAAAAATGAGGTATACAACACGGGGCCATAATAATAATAAGTTGAGCTGTCAATGGCTACGGTTGACAGCTTCTTCAGATAACTCACTATTTGTTGTGGAATGCTGGACTGTGTTGGATTGTGTCAGTGAGTTCAGGCACCTAAATTGGTTGAATGACAATGGAGTGCCCATCTTTGACAGGTGTAGACAAAGAAAGGGGTATAGAAAGGAAGAATCATGATGTGTGTGTATATGAACAACACAGTAGGGATAGATAATGCTGTGCTTCTGCATAATTCTATGAGGCGCAAGATTTGCACTAATGGTGGTTGGACAGGATATTATGTCGGCTTCTAGTACTATGGACAACCACTAGGAAAATAACAAGGTAGAAAGTATTAATTATTGAATCTTTGATATAATTCAGGTATAAAAAATAAGATATGTAAACAGCTACACTCAATTTACTGATAAGAGACATCTGCTATAATAATGTCTGTAAGTATAATATCAGGTATGCACCTTGTACGATACCAAAACATGAAAACAGTTTGCAATGTATTAATTTATTTAATCCATCTTGTCAAGGTGTCTTAAAACTGTCTCAATGATATTTGTACTTCAATAAAATAAAAATAAAAACATAAAAATAAAGGTTAGAGTCCATAAAGTTACTGGTGCCACAGCCAACAGGTTCTGCAACTGTGTCTTCTTAGAAAAGGTCAGATTTTGGGCTCATAGTAACTTAAAAGACCTTAATGAGTGACAATTCCATAGTCTCAGAGTCACTCAGTTTCAAATGAGGGGATATGCATTACTAAATTTCAGTCTCCTTTCCTTATTTTGGTAAGGGACAGAAGGATGGTTTCCTGATCCTTATTTTGTTCTATTTGATAATCACAGTCAGGCTTCTTTACATTACTGCCAGCATCTGGCATACAGAACTCTTAATAACATCAGCCCATCAGGAATCAGGATAGTTGAGATCACTGTGCTACTGATTTCCTTCAGTTTTTTTGAAAATAGCAGTTAATGTTTAAAATATTCACTCTGACTAACTCTATATGCTAATATCTGCAATCTGAGCAACTACATTGAAGACAGCAATGTGCAATACAGGAACTATGGTTGGAGATCTCTCATCTTGTTCTTTTAAATGTGTAACACTTCTAATGTTTTATCAGTTATGATTATACTCTCTTTAAAAAAATTAAAAGTAAAAAGGACAAAAAAATTCAGATTTATTGAAAGCACGTATTAATGTTCAATTATTTGCCTAATCTTGCATACCTATACTGTTAATCCAAGCAACAGATTTGATGATAAAAATAGGTAATATAACAACCACTGTTAATTTGCTATTTTTTATTTTTTGTTTTGTAATCCTTGTTCTGAAAATCTGTACCATATGGATTGTCGTATATTACTGTTTCTATCTTTGGTTTTGCTATTTTTTTTTTTGTTTTTGTTTTTACTCTATAACATAGAATAGCATTTTTGAAAAAGGAATCCTATCAGAGTAAGTAACAGAGCAATTCTCGAACCTCCCAATGGATGTGTCATGAGTGTGTGACAGATGGTAACAGCTGTTAAGAGTCATGGCCAGGCCTGGGGGGCGGGGAACAAGTGCAAAGCCTAGGTGTTTCTGGTGTATGTGAACAGCTCCTTCCTTCATTTAACCATGCACTGTGCAATTATTATGTTTTTCTTTGGGTACCAAGAAAGTCCTTTCATAAAAAACTTGAGAACTACTATTCTAGCAATTAGCGTAGAACAATGACAATGCAAATAATATCATTATGCAGATAGTCATTTGGCTCAGGGACCAAAATAGCAGGTTCTAGAGAAGAATGGATGAGGGGGAAGATCATATTTTTCTCTAACTCTTTTGAGTTCATTCTAATTTTGTCTTCATGTTATGCATTATATCATTAATATATCTTTTTTAATAAGTTTCCATCTTTTGAAACTTTTGTTAATTCTCTATTCATATACCCAGATAAGTTTCAGGAGGAATGAAAAGTTGAGAACTTATCATGAAACAACTAAAAAGAAAATCAGAGAACATCTTTTAATATAAGACTATGTATAGAAACAGGCCACAAAGAAAAATGTTACATGCTTAGTTGCACTGAAATATTCTAAGAATGAGTTAAAAAGACAAGGAAATGGAAAAATATTATAAGCAATAATATCCTTTTGAAAATTGAACGTAAAGACATCCCAAGATGAGAGGACAAATAGTCCAAAGGGAAATGAATGACAAATTTTGATTCACAAAAGGAGCAGCAATGGCCATAAACAAAACATTATGTCATGAAAAGAAGTATAAATGAGTGACTGTGTTTTTGCACGTAGAGCTTGATAAATGTCACTTACATGAAAAGAAGTGGGTCCTTTTGATAACTGTTGGTTGTATAATGTGATGAAATTTCTGCAGATCAGCTGATTAATTTGCAACAGAAATGCTTTAATATCACACTATTTGACTCATTTTAGGAATTATTCTGACGAAGAGATCAGATGACATGAAGATGTGTGGGAATGATGTCATCACAGCTGTGTTTCTATTGTGATGAAAACTGGAAGCAACCTAAAGCTGTCATTATGGGAATAAATCATGGATTATTATGAAATTTTGGGAAATCACCAAAATAATGACTGAAGAATATTTAAAATGTGATTAATAGAACCTCTGTAATACTTAACATCTAAGAAAAAGCAAAACAAAACAAAAAAGCTTCAAAGAATTAGTTAAAAACTGTTTATAGTGTTTCCTACAAGAAGCAATCATTGTAAGAAATGGACCTTAATTCAGACAATTTGTTTTGGTAACTTTGACAACTTTAACACATCACTGATGCTAAAATGTATTTCAGTAACAGTCAAAAATGTGAAAAATCATGTGCCTAGAATGGGTAGAATATGTTTTATGCATACACTGAACAAAATGTTGCAAAATTTAGCAGTGGAGCTCTCTGTTGGATTGTATGTTGATTTTACCAAGCTTTCTTGTGTACAGTTGTTACATATATTTAAAAGTTTATTTTAATTAGCTCCCCATTACTGTCTTTATTTTGATTTTAAAATTTGATGCCCTCTGCTAATATATTTTGAATTACTGCTAACTTTCCAATGAAGCTTGGATATTTACAGTTTTTGTAATTTTAGTTTTGATTTTTTTTTTGGAAAAGCGCCATGTTTATTTTGGCTGTATACCTATGAGTTGTTACAATTAGCAGGTATATGAGAAGTCTTCCCGAACACCCCAAATATCTGCTTGGAGAGAGAGGTAAGAAGAGTGGCTCAAAGCATATCCCCGGGAGTCAGAACTATGTTCAGATTTCAGCCTTGATATATTTCAGCTTTGACTATGTAATGTTAGGCAATCTAGTCCAGTGAGATAGTTTCTTTTAGTGACAGTAGTAATTGTGCTGTTGATGGAATTAAGTGAAATTCTGTAAAATTCCTGCTGCATAATATCACCATTACTTTCAAGATTATGTGGTTATATATATATATATCCTTTTCCTATTTACTGTGGTCATCCTTAACAGCGCTCATACTTAAGACCTTTGAAAATGTATCAGCTCTTTAGTCCATCATATTTCCTATTATAACAAGTAAAAGGGGTTATATATTCTAGAGTAGCATAATTTTGAAACATATTTACAGGCCAGTCTCCTGTGACATCCCAAACAAACTAAACTGGTCATCAAACAAATCTAACAATATATATTATACATTACATTTTATGGGACTGGGAATATATCTCAGTGGTAGACCTTAAAGCCTGGTATGGTAGTGCACATTTATAATCCTAGCACTTAGGAAGCTAAAGTAGGAGAATCGTCCTGAATTTGAGGCCAGCCTGGGCTACATCCGCAAGTTCAAGCCTGCACTACTAAATGAGACCCTGCATGAAAAAAATAAAAGAATAAATGTTAGCACTTAACACACTAAGCTGTGGGTTGATCCCTGTCATCTTAAAAAAAAAAAAAAAAGAAGAAGAAGCCCAAATGATTGATTCCAGAATAAATGATTAGACATAAAGTTAATATTTTTATTACAAAAGTTAAATAAATAATCTTGGGGAGGCTGAGACTGGAAGATTGTTGTGAGTTCGAGACCAGCCTGAGCTACAAAGCAAGCTTAAGGCCAGCCTGAACTTCATACTGAGATCCTGTCTCAAAAAGACAAAGAGAAAGAAATAATCTCAAAATTTGTAGAAGCATCTCATAAAACTCAGTATATACAAAATGTAGTTTTTTGCATACTAGGAGGAGAGTAACTAAATCTGATCAAAGAGATAATTATCAAAAAATCTAATGGCTAGTCAGCACAGTGGCCGGGGTTTGATCCCTGGCATGCCTTGCTGGCCCCACCCCCAGGGTGTGCTGAGTGGGTGACTGAGACTGGGCATGGTGACATACACCCGTAATCCTAGTGATTGGGAGGCTGAAAACAGGAGAATCACCATGAGTCTGATCTGTGTAGTGAGACCCTGTTGATGGTACTAAATACATTTAAAAAAAAAAAATCACAGTGAACTTCCTGTTAATGGTTGATTTGCTGGCATGTCCTTATTGGGCACAGTTTGAATGATTAGGTATTTGGTATCTTTCTTTTTATTTATTTATTTTTATTTTATTGAAATACAAATGTCAATCAGACAGTTTCAAGACACCTTAACCGTACAGATTCGATAAATTAATACATTACAAACTTTTCATAATGTTTTGGTATTGTACAAGGTGCATATATGATATTATATTTACAGATATTATTTTAGCAGATATCTCTTATCAGTAAATTAAGAGTGTAGCTGCTTACTTATTCTTTTATACCTGAATTATATCAAAAATTCAATAATTATTTTCCTAGTGGATGACTGTAGTACTAGAAGCCGACATAATATCCTGTCCAGCCACCATTAGTGCAGATCTTGCCTCTCATAGAATTATGTAGAAGCACAGCGTTATCTATCCCAACTGTACTGTCTATACACACACATCATGATTTTTTCTTTCTACACCCCTTCCTTTGTCAAAAGTGGGCACTTCATAACTTAGGTGCTTGAACTCGACACCACAATCGAACACAGTCCAGCATTCTACAACCATAGTGAGTTATTCAAAGTGTCGACCATAGCCATTTACAGCTCAGCTTAATATTATGGGCTCACGATGTATACTTCATTTTTATACTTTTCTGCTGGATGGTTAAGACCTAGGTAGATCAAGACTTATATACCAACACATGAACTTTATATTTCCTATGTGGTCAGTGAAGTCCTCTCAGGGTTTATCTTGTAGTCCTGTACATTATTCTGTAGTTCCTTTTTCTGTGTCATCCATGTGGATGAGTCACGGCCAATGCTTGACCAGTTTGCTCTCTGTGAGAGCTTGAGAGAAAGTTTTCTCTTCATGTGACTCTCCCCAGGCACACTTTAGAACTTCAGTCTCTTTCCTCTGTGGCTCCATAATTTCCTTGTTCAGAAAATTTGGAGCTCACCTGAGTTTCATGATGTTGCAGTACAGGTTCTCCTATGTCCTGAGTCTTCGCTGACCTTGAAAGGCTAGGGCCAAAATGTTGGCTGGCCTTGTGGCTCTTCTATTTCTCCAACTCTGACTTGTGATCTTAGGTTGTTAACCATCCAGAAGAAAAGCTGATTAGTATCC
>PVKA01045570.1:0-15468 GCA_004027165.1 Ctenomys sociabilis | reverse complement strand
AGAGAATTCCAGTGTTTGCCCTGGAAGTGTTTTAAGGGCTAAAAGGAAGCATTGTTTGCTCTGGAGACCAAGAGAAAAGGTGGTTGGATGCTCATTGGGGTGAAGCCTCTGGATGTTCTGCAAAAGTAGAATGCCTTAGGTGACTGGAGTTTTATATATGGATATATGGTGAGGGAGATAGCTCAGTGGTCCAAGTGTCTGCCTAGGCAAGCTCAAGGACCTGGGTGCAGTCCCTGGAACCACATGCTGTGCTGCCCCCACCCAGCTGTGCCAAGCTGGCCACTGAGACTGGGTGCAGTAGCACACACCTATAATGCAGCATTGGGGAGGCTGGGACTGACACATCACTAGGGGTCTGAGCTGTGCAGTGAGATCCTGTAATAAACACATAAAATTTAAAAAAAATAGTGAGTTTGTTTTTGCCACTCAAAAATATATTTAATTTTTAAAGATTACAACTAAAATAAAAAAAAAACCTTTCTTCTCAAATCTTGAAGTTAAATTTTTCACTGGGAAAATTATTTAACTGAACTAATTATGCTTGTCCTTGAGATTTCTAGTCCTAAGTATCTTGCAAATAATGGTTATATTTTGTACCAGCTCTCTGGTTCAAATTAGCTCCCTAATAGAGACCAGTCACCAGACATTATAAATATTCTAACTTTTTAATAAGTGATTTTATTTTACCACTATATGCTGGGTCATCACAAACTCTGGGGAGGTTTGCTTCTTGCTATAGATGGAGAAATATATATGGGTCTATATTTGCTTCTTGCTATAGATGGAGAAATATATACTGGGTCTATATTTCAATGTAATTTCAGTTTTGGTGTTGTGTTTGTCCTATTTTACAGAGACTAAGTTTTATAGTGAGTGCCACTCTTGCTACTATGTAAATTCTAGGGTGGAAGCCTAGAAATGTTGGGTGTTCATTTCTTCTCTTCAGTTGTTCATACACTAAGTTACTTATTTAGTCAAAAGTACATAAGGGGCTACCAGATACTCAGCAAACTAAAAAGCCTGCTTAGTCAGGCACAGGAACCAGGGTTCAATTCCCCGCATGTTGAGCCTGCCCCACCCCAAAAGGCACACTGAGATGGCAATTGAGACTGGTCGTAATGGTGTGCACCTGTAATCCCAGCACTTGGGAGGTTGAAAACAGGAGAATCACTATGAGTCTGATCTATGTAGTGAGATCCTGTAGACCCTGTACTAAAAAAAAAAAAGTAAGTACCAATTGCAATGAGGTAATATGGTAGATATTATTAAAACTAAATATATAGGACAGGATGGAGACCCCATTTACCTTAGGAATTTGTAATCCAAGTCCCCTCAGGTATAACAACAGAGGAAAGCAAATCATCCTAATAAAAGATAAATAAATAAATTGGCCATTTGTAAAATGGCCCATTGTAAAATAAATTGGCCCATTGTAACATTCCGTTTTGCTTAATTATAATATTTACTTTCACTCATAGTCTCAATGTTTGTATAATAGTTTCTGAGGACTGATTGATATGATAGAAAGCTGAAAATACATTTGAAAAAGAATAATAAAGCAAAACCATAAATTTAGAAAACAGTATTTTATAACACTGTTGAAAATGATCCTAACCATATGTTCAAGCAGATAAAAGAAGTTATTAACAAATTAAAATCTGGCAGAGTTTTATCAGTTGATTATTGAAGAAAAAACTGACAGAGGTGTTGGCAAGCCTTTTATTTCTAAGAATGAGTATTTTAAAATAATCAATTTCTAAAGGCATTCTTCAGCAAAGATTTGATAAAATTGGTGCTGTTCTAAATACAATATTTTCAAAAACAAAATTATACCATTGAGTATGCAGCTAAAATAACGTGCAATCTTGGATTTGCACATGTGCTTCTGAGCAGTGTACCTGCCCTTTCCTGTAGTTGTATATCATTTGCTTGTGCAAAATTGCAGAGCTCTTAAACAGGCTAGTGAACCTGAAACTTTTGCCTCTGAGTTTGCGTCAGTAGTCTCCTCACTACCAGAGCCCCTTTCCAGTTGTATGCATCTGGATGCCACTATAACATACACATGAAGAGCTAATCTATTAGAAGAGTTCAGACATTCTTCCAGCAAAGAATGGAAAACAGAGCACAGCCTGCTTGTAAGCCACACACTTCGTAGGAGAAGCTCACAAGACTGAGGTGTTGCTATGGCTGGGGAAATTAGGTGAAGGTACCAGAGCTGCATGTCAACAGCTGGACATGATTCAGAAGGGGCAGCATTTTTAAGAAAGGGACGAGCTAAGGGAGAACTAGTATAGTCAGAGCATAGTGGAAAGAATCAAACAAGTCAACCTGAGAAATGTAGACTTTGGTTCCGGATACTAGGGCAGGTAGGGAGGAGATTTTCTAGCTTCTAAGCAGCACTGCAAAACAAAGAAAAGAATTTGCCATTTCTATAGAAGGAGGGAGGAGTCCTAAAGAAAAAAATGTGTGAGCTGAAACCAAAAAAATAATAAGGGCATTAAAATATACAGAACTAGAATATCTGAAATCTGGAAATCTCTAACTCAACATTTTTCCAGTGAATAGATTCTCCTTTACTCACTTTGATATAAATGATTAATGACCAGAGAATGGAACCCAAACTGAAATTATGGCATGGAAACACAAAGAATGCAAAGACTACAGATCTGAGCACAAAGAGAAGAGAGGCCATCTTTAAAGTTGTATGAGGGGCCAGGGAGATGGCTCAGTGGAATAAGTGCTTCTCTCGCAAGTGCAAGGGCCTGAGTTCAATCCCCAGTTCTGAAAAAAAAAAAATTGTGAGACTTCTCATCTACCGTCTTTCTAGAACCTTCTTTTAACTCTTTGGAATATCTCTTGAGCTTTTCATTCCCCCAACTTGAGTGAAATATACTCACTGAAGATGGATCTTCCTACTTTTAAGCAAGTGTTATGAAACTGCATTGAACTTAGAATATTCTGCATCTGGGGCTATCATTTGCTGAGTAGCATTTGAGCTATTCTTAGAGGAATCTGGGAGCAGTTTTGCTCTTGTTTCTCCTAAGTACTGCCTGTTTACAGTCTAAGCAGTCTGATTGCTACAGACTGGTAATACTATTTCCAGAAATGCATAGGGAAGCCCCCAAAACATTCTGGAGTTGCTGCTAAGAGCTTACAGGGAGTTCAACCTTTATCCAGATATCTCATGACTTTGAGCAGCTTCTACTATTGTTTATTTTGAAGTCAGAGGCATGAGAAAAAGGATGACAGTTACTTATCAAGCCATGGATTCCTCTTCTAGAAGCTGTCATTGTGCAGAAAGTTAGTCTATATATGACTAAAGTCATGTTTTCTGTAAGCCTTCTTCATATATTTGATATTTATTGGTTTCTATTGCATACTAGGGACTGGAGAGGTAAGGACAAAATATTTCCTTTCGTCCCCTCCACTCCTCTCCATCTCCCCGCACTTCCAGTGCTTGATCCCTTTCCTTTTGGAAATGATCCATGCCCCTATTTCCTGTAATCCACCTTTGATTTTGCTCTTTATTTATACATTGAATATCTCTTATAAGGGAAACCATGTGATATTTAAGTTGGATATCTGATTTACCTCATGTAATAATGATTGGCCTCAAGATGCATCTGTTTTTCTGAAAATGACTCAAATTTATCTTCCTTTGTGGCAGAGCAATATTTCACTGTGTCTATGTAATGAATGCATTTTCTTTATCTACTCATCTGTTGATGACATATAGGCTGATTCCAAGATTTAGCTATTATGAGTTGTGCTGCTATAAACATGTGCATGCATGGATCATTGTAATGTGATGGATTCTGCTCTTTTAGGAACATCTCTAGAAGAGAAATAACTGGAGCAAATAGAACTTCTAGTTTTATTTTATTTTATTTTATTTTTTTGTGGAATATATGTTATGTACATGTACCAATTCCCCATGAGGAATGTAATCATTATGTACTGCAAACATGTACTAATAAAAATATTTTTAATAATGCATTGTACTGCATTCAGTAAAATATTAATTCCAAAAAAAGTTAAATTCCCTGCCGTGAAAGGCTAAAAGGCCCCTAGGAGGAGAGAGATAAAAAAATAATGATATTGCAGTACTGCCTATAATAAATTTTTATGAATGTATTAAATTCATCTTCTCAGGGAAAGTGCCCTACAGTCGAGGAAATTTGGTTTCTGTTTTAATTTATTTTAGTTATTTGCAAGTGTCTTTTGAAAAATGCTTGCATACTACTTTTAAATCCAACAACATCTCTCATACCATTTTAATTTTCTCCCAAGGTGATTCTTTCCCTCTCTTTTGGGAGCCGTAGCAGCAAGGCAGGAGTGGGTGGAGATGCCTCCCTTGCCTTTCACGTGGCCCATTCCCTCCAGGAGTTGCACAATCAAGGGGGAGATGTGTTCCTCACTCCAAGGCTCTTTGATCACTTTTGCTCTTACATAACTCTCTAACAGCTGGAGCTGCAAACTTTAAAAACTGGCAGCAAACAGTCCATATTGTGAAAGGAAGTTTAATTCCATCTTGAAGGGAAACAGGAAGACATTTTTGGTGATTCCAGTTTGGTTTTCCTTCACATCTCATGAGTGCTGATGACGTTTGGGCACTAAGCAAGCTTCCTTGCCCAAGATGTTGCCATCTTCACTGAGACTGCTGTCCTCTGGGTCTGGGTAAAGGCAATGTGAGCTTCCTTATCTTTCTTTTCACTGTGCCTTGTGATGCTTTCTCTGCTCATGCATGAGCAAAGGAATCACTGTTCACACCAACACCCCAAGTCCTCCTCACGATCCTTACTGGTTTGTGTAGGAAATATATTTATTTTCCATAGTATCACTCCTTTATCCTATCTTCCTAAGTGTAGCCTATACATTTTTTTCCCCTCAAATATGCCCTTTTCCTTCTTGGCTTTTCTACCTCTTCAATTTACCACATCCTTCATCTCTCCCTCCCTCTTTTTTCCTTCTCTTTCCTTTTATCCTCTATTTCTTCATTTTAGACTTTGGACATGAGCATGAACTACTTCTCCACTAAACTGAAAATACATCTGTTCAAAGCCCATATTGGTTGCTATAACTTCTGCATCACAATGAAAATGAATGAACGCAATTAACACCTCAATTTTCAGCATCAATACTGTCTTCAGTGCCATATTCACACCTACATGAAGTCAATACTAAATATAGAAATCAGTTTATAAAAATGTTGATAAAGTTCTAAGTTGCTCCGAGAAAGTTAAAAAGAGCCAAATTGTGTTTTAATAATGAAATAATCTACCTGCATCTCTTATACTGGGTAGTCATTAAAACTCATGGCATTCTGAAATAAAAAGTACAGTCCTCTCACTTCTTTCTGTTATTCTTTCTTCCCTATCAAAGAACTGTGAGATTTTCCCAGCGGTCTCAGCTCCCACTTCATGGCCCCGGACCCAGCACAGCTCAGCTGATCCAGCTGAAGAAATTCATCAATATCTACAATTCAATGAGAATTCAAGCACAAGTTACCGGAATTTATGGGATGCGATGAAAGCAGTTCTTAGAGGGAAAATCATAGCTACGAACTCACACATTAAGAAAACAGAATTGGAAAAAATAAACACTCTAATGTTGCACCTCTGACAACTAGAAACAGAAGAGCAAACAAAACCCAGAGTGCAAAGGTGGGAAGAAATCATAAAGATTAGAGCAGAAATTAATTCAACTGAGAGGAAGAAAACAGTTCAAAGAATCCACAAATCAAAAAGTTGGTTCTTTGAAAGACTAAACAAAGTTGATAAACCTCTAGCCAACCTCATCAAAGAGGAGAGAAAAAATTCAGGTACATGCAATAAGGAATGAAAAGGGTGAAATCACCACAGACCCAGTGGAAATATAGAAGATTATCAATAGTTATTTTGAGAATCTTTATGCTCACAGAATAGAAGACACAGAAGAAATGGACAGATTCTTCAAAAGGTACAAATTAGTAAAACTAAAACAAGAAGATATAACAACTCTCAATAAGCCAATAACAGCCAACAAAACGTGAAACGTAACAAAAAGCCTACCGACAAAGAATAGTCCAGGTCCTGATGGATTCACAGCTGAATTCTACAAGAAATTTATAGAAGATATAATCCCTACACTCCACAAACTCTTCCATGAAAATTGAAAAGGAAGAAATCATTTCTGGAGGCAAGTATTATACTCATTCCAAAACCAGGGAAAGACACAACCAAAAAGGAGAACTACAGGCCAATCTCCCTCATGAACATAGACACAAAAATACTCAATAAAATCCTGGCAAATAGAATACATCAAATCAAGAAGATCACACACCATGACCAGGTAGGATTCATCCTAGGAATTCAAGGATGGCTCAATATTCAAAAATCTATAAGTGTAATACATTATATTAATAGACTGAAATCTAAAAGCCACATGGTCATCTCAATTGATGCAGAGGAAGCTTTTGACAAAGTCCAACACTCATTCATGTTCAAAGTCCTACAGAAAATTGGAATAGATGGACTCTACCTTAGCTTGATAAAAGCCATCTATGACAACCCAAAAGATGATATAATCCTAAACAGGGAAAAACTGAAATCTTTTACTCTTAAATCAGGAACAAGACAAGGACATCCTCTATCACCCCTCTTATTCAATATAGTTTTGTAATCATTAGCAACAGCCATTAGAAAAGAGTGAGAAATAAAACGAATAAGAATAGGTAAAGAAGAAGTTAAATTATTACTATTTGCAGATGACACGATACTTTACTTGGAAGACACCAAAAGTTCCACCAAGAAATTACTAGAGCTGATACAGAAATTCAGTAGCATAGCAGGATACAAAATCAATACTCAAAAGTCAATAGCATTCCTCTACACAGATAACAAGCACACTGAAAGGGAAACAATAGAAACAATACCTTTTACAATAGCACCATGGAAAATCAAATACCTTGGAATTCACTTAACCAAGGAAGTCAAAGATCTTTTCACAGAAAATTACAGTATCCTACAAAAAGAGATCATAGAGGATTTCAGAAAATGGAAAGATATTCCTTGCTCCTGGATAGAAAGTACCAACATCGTGAAGATGGCCATACTCCCAAAATTGTTGTATAGATTTAACACAATCCCTAGCAATCTGCCACCAACATACCTCCCAGACCTAGAGAAATCATTCCTATCATTTATTTGGAACCAGAAAAGACCTATAATAGCAAAGGCAACCTTGGCCAAAAAAGACAAGGCAAGAGGCATCACAATTCCTCACTTGAAATTATACTACAAAACCACTGTGATAAAATCAACATGGTATTGGCAATGAAATAGACCTGAGGATCAATGGAATAGACTAGGAAATGCAGAGGTCTCTATGAACACACTCAGCCATGTGATCTTTGACAATCAGGTCAAACGCACTTACTGGAAGAAAGATAGCCTCTGTAACAAATGATGCTGGAAAAACTGGGTTTCTATATGCTGAAAACTAAAACTTGACCCAGCTCTATCACCATGCACTAAGATAAAGTCAAAATGGTTTAAAGTTCTAAACATTAAAACAGAAACACTCAATCTCCTGGAAGAGAAAGTAGGAGGAACTCTTAAAGATATAGGGGTAGATAAAGAGTTCCTGAAGAAACATATATTTGCATGGGAAACACTTGAAAGAATCAACATCTGGGATCAACTCTTCTTGAGGAGTTTCTGCATGTCAAAAGAAATTGTCAACAAAGTGAAAAGACAACCCACAAATTTTGAAAAAATCCTAACTAATAAGCAATCAGACAAAGGTCTTCTGTCTAGAATATATAAAGAACTAAGATATAACAGTGCCCTCAAATTTAAAGACCCAGTTCAGAAATGGGCATCTGAGATGAATACACACTTCTCAGAGGACGAAATAAAGAAGCAAATAAATATGTGAAAAAATGCTCCACATCGTGAGTCATCCGTGAAATGCAAATTAAAACAACACTGAGATACCATTTCACTCTAGAAAGAATGGCTATCATAAGGAAATCAGCCAACAACAAATGTTGGAGAGGTGGTGGGGAAAAGGGAACACTTCACTCCTGGTGGGAATGTATACTGGTAGAACCATTGTGGAGATCAGTGTGGAGACTCCTCAAAAGAGTAGGACTGGAAATCCCATTCAAGCTGGCTATCCCCATACTGGGAATTTTCCCAGAGGAATTGAAAACATTATATCATAGTGATATACATGTACCTATGTTTATAGCAGCACAATTTGTGATAGCAAAATCTTGGTAACAACCAAGATGTCCATCACATGAGGAATGGTTGAAAACGAGGTGGTATTTCTATATAATGGAGTATTACTCAGCTATTAAGAATGATAAGCTTGAAGCATTTATATTGAAGTGGATGCCACTTGAACATATACTCATAAGTGAAATAAACCAGACACACATGTGCAAATACCTTATAGTCTCCATAGTATAAGAAGATAAAAGAAGAAATACAAATAGAAATGTACAACAACAACTAAGGACAATTGAGTGATATAGTTAGGGCAAACTGAACGGCATATGCTGCAGAGTACTAATCACCTTTTCTTCTGGATGGTTAACAACCTAAGTTCACAGATCAAAATTGGAGAAATAGAAGAGCCACAAGGCCAACCAACATTTTGGCCGTAGCCTTTCAAGGTCAGTGAAGGCTCACGACATAGGAGAACCTGTACTGCAACATCATGAAACTCAGTTGTGCCCCAAATCAAGGAGATTATGGAGCCATAGAGGAAAGAGATTGATGATGTGCCTGGGGAGAGTCACATGGAGAGAAAACTTTCTCTCAGGCTCTCAGTGAGTGCAAACTGGTTAAGCGTTGGCTGTGATTCATCCACACGGATGACACAGACAAAGGATCCACAGAGTAAGGTATGGGATTACAAGATAAACCCTGAGTGGACTTCACTGACCTCATCAGGAACAAAAGCTACATCTTTCGGTATATAGGTCTTGATCTATCTTGGTATTAACCATCCAGCAGATAAGTATAAAAATGAGGTGTATAATGTGGGCCCAGAATAATAAGTTGAGCGATAGTCAAGAACTTCTTCAGATAACTCAGTATTATTGTGTAATGCTGCACTGCATTGGATTGTGTAGCCAAGTTCAGGCACCTAAACTGGTTTAATGACAATGGAGTACTCATCTTTGACCGGTCTAGACAAAAAAAAAGGAGTATACAAAGGAAAAATCATGATTTGTGTGTATAAACAGTACAGTTAGGATAAATACGCCATGCTTTTGCATAATTGTATGAGAAGCAAGATTTGCACTAATAGTGACTGGACAAGATATTATGTTGGCTTCTAGTACTATGGACAAACACTAGGGAGATAACAAGGTTGAGAGTATTAATTATTGAATGTGTGATATAATTCAGCTATTAAAAATGATAAGTATATAGCTACATTCTCTTCATTCACTGATTAGAGACATCTGCTATAATAATGCCTGTAAGTATAATATCATGTATGCATCTTGTATGACACCAAAACATTACAAATGCATTTTGCAATGTATTAATTTATCAAATTTGTCCTGTTAGTTTGTGTTGAAACTGTCTCATTGCTATTTGTTCTTCAATAAAAATAATGAAACAAAACAAAACAAAACAAAGAACTGTGAAATGACAGTATCTGTAGCAACTGTTGATTTAAGACTCCAAATCTCTACCTCCAGGAGTGATTGGACACAGATGAGGACAATAACTCTTGTCATCTTGAAACACTTTGATCTTGTTGCTTCCAGTTCAAGGACCTCTTCTCTGAGGTCTGCTGAGGTGGCTGGTATCTGTAGAGCAAAGCTGCCTGGGTCCATGAGATTTAGTGTCTCAAACCCAATGGTCTTCAGGGCCTTGGGTATTTCTTTTAACAAATAGCATCCCTCTGCTGAAGGAAATTGACACCAGGTCTCAAAGTCCCACCATTAGGAAGAGTGGTTACAACAGGCATAAATACCTGATGTGTAAGAGGAAGAGCCCATGAGTCCCTCTACTCTCTTGGCCTTTCTGGAGCTTCCTTGGCCTTTGCAACTACCACACTGAACTGTGACACCAAGGATAAAGGTGTTTATTTATTTATTTTTTTTGGCAGAACTGGGGATTGAACTCAGGCCCTTGTGCTTGCCAGGGAAGCACTTATTCTACTGAGCCACCTCCCCAACCCCAAGAAAGTGTTCTTCAAGAGCTGTGAAATCTTGCATCCCATTTCTATACTATGACATGATTGTGTCCCTTGTGTTTATAAGAAAAGCCAGTAGATTCTGAAGTAGATTGCTCTGCCTGTTGCTCTTTCCAGTGCCTGAACAATTTTCCTCCTTCTTCTTCCTTTTGTGGTCTTGAATTGGTATTTATGCCTGTTGTAACCACTTTTCCTAGTGATGGGACTTTGAGGCCTGGTGTTAACTTCTTTCAGCACAGGCATGCTATTTATTAAGAGAAATACACAAGGCCCTGAAGACCATTGGGTTTGAGACTGCTACCTTTCCAGGATTAGGTTGGCCTTCTGGAACCATCTTGAAAGG
The DNA here is from genome assembly GCA_004027165.1 of Ctenomys sociabilis. Lineage (NCBI taxonomy): Eukaryota > Metazoa > Chordata > Mammalia > Rodentia > Ctenomyidae > Ctenomys > Ctenomys sociabilis. Next base: position 4,922 of record PVKA01045570.1, on the reverse strand, counting down.
ATTTACAAAAAGAAACGATATGGCCTCTTGGATGATTAGTAAGTTTTCTTTCCTTTTTCTTTTCTTTTTTTTTTTTTTTTTGAAAAAATTTGATGTAATAGAAAATGGAACATGTGAGTGCTTTTTTATACAATGGTATATATGTTTCTCAGTCTGGTGGTCATGAGCTGCGAAGAGTTAGTGATATCTCTGGTCATTTTTTTCTTTCCTATAGTCATGTTGTGAGCCAAGCACAAATGTATTAATCGGGCAGAACTTGGGGCAGAGAAGCAACTCAAACATCAAGGCATGCATTCTTCATGCAGTTTCAGCTTAAAGTGCTTGATGAAGTGTGAGTAGTAAAGATGTGATGATGGCTACAAAGCTGATGGCACTTATCACTTCTTGGTGTTTGGCATGGCTTTGATAGCTGATGACTGATGTGGCTGGCCAACAGTGTAAATGCAAATGCAGGGCATCGCATCTGCTAATCACTGTCCACACAATTCTACTCAACCTAGATAGGACTCTTTGCCAGAAATGAGCTGGTATGGTCAGAAATTTGCTATCACTTTTCTTTCTTTCTACCAGAAATATTTTTGGGTAAGGAATAAACAGTTGATTTTTCACACCTACTGGACAGTTGATGCTGATAAGAATTTCTACCAAGAACCATGACTTTCCTGAAGTTTTCTGTTTTGTTTCAATGTTTCTATTTTTGGTGTTCATTTGAAAGATTTTAAGAGAGGTGTTGCTGTGAAGTAAGATGTCTTTAACATTTTCCATACCTTGTCTTTGTTTTCTTCCAAGCATTGGCCCTCCCAGTGAGGATCAAGCATGGTGTTAATAGTGACTTGGCTACATTCCATGCTTACTCTTCAAAAAATTGTACACTATAAAAGTCGTGATCCCCATTTTGTAAGTATGTAAACTAGGGCAAAACAAATTTAGAATATACTGAAAGTCATACAGCTAATGAATGTTGTAGACAGATTTAGACCCAGACACCCTGACTTTAAACCAACCTCATGCTGTCCCTTGTTGGAGATAATAAAAACCTTTGTTTAGCCAACAGGTATTTATGGAACTCTGATTAATTTGCCACATTCTTAATCAGGTACCGGGGATCCTGAAACAAGAAAAGCAAACATGGTCGTGGTCACCATGGAACTTAGGATGGAACAAGATAGATCAATAATAAGCTAATAATTAAACACAAAAATTACATAATTCAAAAATTGCATAATACTATTATACCTGATGAAAACATATAACAAAGTATTCTCTGAATAAGTGACATTCAAGCTGACACCAGTAATTCTATGAAATAAGAAGGTGAAGGCATGGTGGCAGCAGGGGTCAGAGAGAAGGAACTGATGTTAAAGACAAGGGCTGACGATTTCCACTGTTCCAATGAGAATACAGTGGCCATAGTAATAGCACTGCTTCTCTCAGTCATATTCCCTTTTAAGTACAGATCCAACTTCAATTTTCTTAAATATACATGATGGTCAGAAGTAGACCATATTCTAGTAAGAGAACTAGTTGCTTACTCATAAGATTGAGAACAAGGTATTGTATGAAGATATAAAGCATGCAAGGTAAGAAATGCCCTGGGATGGTCTTGAGTCACCAGTCTTGAACTACTCTGCCTCATGGGAAAAGACACACAGAGAGATGCTGGATTGCAGGGGGAAAACTGTTATGTTGAGGGGAATCACTGTGTCCCCATCTTATCTGTATTAGAGACATAAACTATAATTATTGTATTTCCAAGTAATTCACAAGAATCAAATCTTAACTGGTTTATAAATCCAATCAATTACACTGTTGAACATGTAAGTTAATAAAATGAGTAAGAAATTCAGAAATAGCCTCAAATCTGTGCAGGGAATCGGCACAATATAATTGATGGAAAGAAGATGATAGGGTGACAATTGATCATCCTTTTGGAAAAAAATAAAGCTAAATGCCTCATTTTTCTTTATATCAAAATAAATTCCAGATGAGACAATAATATATATTTGATCTGAGTAGATTTTATGTTGTGGAATTCCAAGTGGAAATCGATGAACAGTTTCATAATCCTTGCCTGGGAAGGGCCTTATGGAGCTCAGGCCCAGTTTCTGAATTTCCCCAGACTTATGTGGGTGTTGCGTTCTGTTCTTCAGAACGATGGCCTCTTGCCCGCTGCACTCTGACAGGCCTGAAGTCAGAGAGGGCTTCACCAGTGTGCAGGTCTTTGACCTTTGCCATTTCCCTGCCCACTCCCTTGTGGGAAAGTGCGCCTACCAATAAAGCAGTAGCATGTCAAAAAATGAGAAACCACAAAGTTAAAATTGGACTCTACAAAAATGTAAAACTTCTGTACAGCAACAAACATTACAAACACATGTGCTAAGGCCTGCTAAAGGGAAGCATTAAAGTACAGTTCTCCTCTGGATTAACATTAGTGGTTCTGTCTCTTAGGAAAAGACTCAACGTAATTTAGAATGTCCATGACTTTGGAAAAAGGCCTGTCTTGTTTTTCTGACTTCTAATACTTACACCTAAAGCCTACCCTTTTAATTTTTTTTAATTTTTTTTTTTTTTGATTCTGAATGTTGGTAGCACATTACATTGTTCCTAATTACTTGTGACTTCACAACTAGTAGAAGTCACATAGTTTCATGTTACAGTTCTTGTGGATGTCATTTTCCCTCTTGCACTATTTCTAAACTTATAGTAATTATTGGATTGGTGCAACTCACTTTCTGGGCACCCTTCTGTCCCTCTCAGACAGAAGCTTTCTTTCTCTCAAAAAATTTTTCCTACTTTTAGCCTCTGTTGTTCCTAGAATTCATTCCTTGATTTTGGAGAACATGAAGTTGGCAATTGGGACATCTAGCAGGTTAAAAGCTTCATTCTTCTGCTTGATTTTGAGGTCTTCCACTGAGATACTTGGACAAAGGTAAGAGTTTGCTTTTGTTTCAGTGATCCTAGATTGTGACTTGCTTAGGTAATCAAAATTTTTATGATGTTATGTCTTTGTCCATTATTTATAATTGGTCAGGCTTTGTTTCATCTAATTTTATTAAAATATAATAAACTTAAGTTGAAAACATGGGAAGATGATAAGGTTATAATGCTTCTCAAATGTGACATTGATTCTGAGTATGTTGCATTTGGGCTTAGTTGCTGAATTTATTAGTGTTCCTTGTTTTACCCATTTGACTTGTTTGACTACCATGATTTAGTATCTTAGCAGCACTAGAAAAGCATAATTATTGGATGCATTGCTAGATCTTATTATTTGGTGTGCTAATAAAGAAATATGTATGCAGGGGGTCAGCTAGACAGCACAGTGGACTAAAGTTCCTGCATAGGCCAGTGTATGGAGCGAGGTTCGATCTCCAGTGTGTGGTACTGGCATGCTCCTGGGGCACACTAAGATGGTGATTGAGATGGGCATGATGGTGTGCATCTGTAATCCTCATGCTTGGGAGGCTGAAAACAGGAGGACCACTGATCTGTGTAGCAAGACCCTTTAGACCCTGTCCTAAATACATAAAAAAGAAAGATGTATGTATGCATATATGTGTATTATCACAAACTCATGTTTTAAAATATTTTATCAAGCATGTTTTCATATAGCTAGTTCATATTCTTTTATAATCTTTTTGTATTAACATTTAATATTTTATCTGTAAAGGGCTCCATAGTCTGCAAAAGACTGCTGAGGGCATCTGTGTCATGGGAAGCAGTGACAATAGTCCTGTAAGGTAACAATGTCCAGGGAACAATGCTCATCACATATGTGCACTACTTGTTACCATCACTCAAAGCACCAGACTCTTTGGGTAGATATAGGGGGTTTTAGGCATCACACACAACACTGAACCTACACACATACACACACTGGCCTGTCCTCCAGAGGTCAGTCCAGTATGGATTGGGACTACTGTGGCTCCTCGGGACTTGGCAGATCCCTGCCCTAATCCAGGAATTCTTCTGTGACTGCAGTTGTGTCTGCTTTGCTCCAGTAACTGCTTTATGGGACCTCTTACATCCACTTCAGGGCCAGTACTAAATCATACACTGATAGCCTTAGTACCCAAAAGTCTTACAAATCAGTTAGATTTTTAAGTAAATAAAATATAAATGGGCAGTGGTTATAAATAAACAATATCTGGGGAAAAGTATTTGACCTTGCTAACAGTTAAGAAATGCAAACAAAAGACACTGAAAAATGTCTATCAATTTGGTACAGTTTTAAGACATTAACAAAATTAAAAAGTCAGTTTGACAAAAATGTAAGGAAATGAACAATCATGTCTTTTAATGGGACTGTAAATTACTTTTTTTTTTTAACTTTAGCTTAGCATACCCACTTAACCAACAATCTTGCTTCTAGAAATTTATCCCATATATATACGTAAATGAATTTTAGGACTGTCTTCTCTAATTTTGTGAGATATGCAGCTGGGATTTTAATTGGGATTGCACTAAATCTGTGACAGCTGTGGCCATTTTCGCTACTGAAGAAAACCTTTATTTCACCTCTTAAGTGAAGTAAGTTGAACATCCATATTTTTCTGGTGTGAAAAACCAAAAGTGTAAATAAGGACCAAAATGTATAATAGATACTGTGAAATAGGAAGAAAACGTTCATTTGGGAAGGGGAACTAAAACAGGGAAGGAAGGAAGGGAAGAGAAAAAAATGATGAGAGAAGTAAAAAATGGAAATCAAGCTTTTAAAAATAAGGAGGGGGTGCCGGGCGTGGTGGCGCATGCCTGTAATCCCAGTACTTGGGAGGCTGAGGCAGGAGGATTGTTGTGAGTTCGAGACCAGCCTGAGCTACAAAGTGAGCTCAAGGCCAGCCTGAACTGCATAGAGAGACCCTGTCTCAAAAAGACAAAAAAAAAAAAAAAAAAAAAAAAAAAAAAAAAAAAAAAAAAGAAAA
>PVKA01045569.1:0-15432 GCA_004027165.1 Ctenomys sociabilis | reverse complement strand
TACATAATGATCAAATTTACCATAGGGAATTTGCATGTGTGCTTAATGATATAGCTTGATTCTTTTTCCTCCATTTCTCTACACTCCCTTTAATACCTCTTTCCCTTGTTTATACAAAAAATTGTTTCCAATTTTTCCTTTTCTCACCACTTTTTTCTTTTCCTTCCTTCCCCCACCTCCTCCCTAGTTCCTATTCCTGTTTGAACATTTTCCTCCTATTTCACAATATCTAGTACACATTTTGGTCCTTACTTACACTTTTGGTTTCTCATATCAGAGAAACCTTGAAGGGTTTTTTGTTTTGTCTTTTTCTTTTTTTGTGTGTACAGGGTCTGCAGGGTCTCACTACACAGATTAGACTTGTAGTGATCCTTCTGTTTTCAGTCTCCCAAGTTCTGGGATTACAGATGTGCACCCCCATACCCAGTATCAATTACCACCTCAGCATTCATGGGGGGGGGGCAGCACAGCACGCTGGGGATCAAACCCTGGCCCCTGTGTCTGACTAAGCAGGTGCTTTAATCCATTGAGCTATCTAGCTTGCCCTGAAGTTACTTATCTTTAAAAGAAGAAGAAAAAAATTCTAACTTTTATTTATTTACTTTTTTGAGACAGGATCTTTCCACGAATGCTGGGATCACAGGTATGTGCTACCATGACTAGATAAATAGCTACATTTTTTTTTTTCTTTTTGTCTTGACAGAATCTCACTACACAGTTCAGGCTGGCTTTGCACTCACTGTGTAGCCCAGGTTGGGCTCAAACTCACAACCATCCTCCTGCCTCAGCCTCCCAAGTGATGAAATTATAGGAATATGCCCAGCTTAAAAAAAAAAAAAAATCTAGTTTTAAAGTCCCATTTAGTAGTGTAGGTTAGATTTCCATAGCCCCTGGCAAATGTAGGCACTTGATACAGTTTTAAATTTTATCCTTTCCATGGATATTCTCTCTCTCTCTCTCTCTCTTTTTCATTATCTCTTTTCCTCTCTTTTTCAGTCTCTTTCTAAGACAAGTTCTTCTTACTTAGCCTGGGGTGGCCTTGAAATTGCGAGGACCCTCTTACCTCAGCCTTCTGAGTGCTAGAATTGTACACCATGCCTGGCTTCCACGTTTCTTTTTAGACCATACTCTCTGAGGGTACAGGTAATATCAATTGGGTTTTTGTTACTTGGTAGTAATATAGCACCCCCATATTGTGGGTACATAATGGTGGGCAGTAAGTGAGCAGGTTGGTGAAACTACTAGGTTGTTTTAACTGAAAAGACAATTTAGGTAAAAACTTTCAGATGAAAACATGGGATAGTTTCTAGAAAACTTAGTCTTTTCTCATAGTCTAAAAGTGTTCAAAGCATGAAAGTTTTCTTAAATTGAAAGCACAGAATGACCCATGACTGACTGATTGAATATCCAGAGGCAGCAAGTGAGCCAAGAGTGGGTGACAACAGCCATATTGTCAGCTTGCTCAGAGGGCAAGTGTATCAAACGGCAGATTCTGACAAAGACAAACCTGGACAGCCTGGAAGAATGACTTGCCACCACTTAGGGGTAGAAGCAAAGGATGGGGCCACAGAAGGGACTTGAAATTCTGGTGGGAATTGAGATATTTTCTGCCATTATGAGAAATGATAAAAACAGAAAAGTGAGCTTGTGGCCTAAGATTAGTTTGGACTTAGCTATATTGTTGAACTTTTTGGGGGGGGGCATGGGGTCTTTTTGAGACATGGTTTCATTATGCAGTTCAGGCTGGCTTCAAACTCACTACGTACCCTAGAAAATAGGTAACAGCACTTGTATAAACTGGAAAGGACTAGACAATTGTAATGTTTTAAAGGCAATGTTTATTATCATTCTAATTATATTTAAATATATTCTACGAGCAGTTAAAATAAATGTCTGCCATGCTGGCCCTGCCCCTTGGCATGCTGAGCTGGCCACTGAGTCTGGGTGTGGTGGTGCACACTTGTAGTACCAGCACTGGGGAGGCTGAAAATGGGAAGATTGCTGTGAGTCCAACATGTGTAGTAAGGCCCTGTACCAAATACATTAAAAAAAAAAAAAAAGAGCCGGTATAGCTTGTGGTGCCAGCAACCAAACCCTATGCTTGCCCATAGGCACTGCTGAGCTATCTCACCAGCCCTTCCTCTGGTGATTCTTAATCCACTCAAATTGACATAATCATGATTAATGGTCACCTGAAGAGTGGAATAGGGGAGAATTTGTAGAAGCTGGAATCACTCAGGATATTTGGAGAGACTGAGTCAGAAACACAGTGACTAGACCTCCTTGAATTTGGCTTGAAATGCATTTCGTTTTTTTTTTAATATTAGGGAAGGGTCTACAGGGTGTTCAGGGTCTCACTACTAGATCGGACTCTTAGTGAGCCACCTGTTTACAGGCTCCCAAGAGCAGGGATTACAGGAGCACAACACCATGCCCGGTCTCAATTGCCATCTCAGCGAGCCCAAGGGGCAGGGCTGGCATGGCAGGACCGGGGATGGAACCCTCGCACCTGATTGCAGGCACTTTAATCCGCTGAGCTATTTGGTCAGCCCTGGTAAGTTTGAATATATGGTTTGAGAAGTGGGTTTAGAAAGGACCCAGAGTCTGTGGACTTGGAGGGGTGGTTGGAGCTGTGTCAACGTACCTGAGCATATAGCAGTGGCTGTAGATACTGTGTAAGCGCCACGGCAGAGGCACTTAGCAGTGAAAGGAAGCTAACTTGATAAATGTTTTTCAACTTTTACTCTAAACAGGATGTGAGCCAGGAAAAGGAGGTGGTGGGGGGAGAAACTGACTCTTATTCCAACAGAGGCATAGAGATTGGCTGAGAATGTTTGGAGCACACAGGAAGTGGGGCTAAACAGAGAAAACCTGTGCCCAAAGGTGACATACAACATCCAAGAGGAGATAGTAGCCTTACAGATTGGTACATTGCTCTTAGACACAGAAAAGAAACACTGCTGCTGAACCCAGAGGGCGCTGACAAGCCAAAGATCTGGAGAAATTCAGCCCGGAGAGTGAACTAAGATTTAGCAAGGGTTACAGAGCAGTCGATGGCTTGTGGCTGCAGCACTACCAAATTTACCAACTCCCCTTTTCTAAGCCACTAATCCCCCTCCCCCGCATGATTTTATAGGGCTCTAGTTAAAACCCTAAAAGCAGGATAATAAAAATGATTAGGTCTGCCCAGAGTTGTAGCTCATGTAACCTCAGCCCTGGGAAGACCGAGGCAGGAGGATCTAAGCAAGTTTGAGGCCAGACTGGGCTGCATAGTGAGTTCAAGGCCAGCCTCAGCTGCATAGTGAGACCCTCTGTCTTGGTTACTTTTCTCTCATTGCTGGGACAAAATACCCAACACCCCAAGTTAAGGAAAGATTTACTTAGTTCAAAATTACTGGAGGTTTCAGTCCGTACTTGTCTGGCTCTGAGGCAGAGTGGCACACGGCAGAGGGCAGCCTTTCGGGTGGTAGGAAATAGCAAAGAGTACAGAGGAGCAGCAGGTGTGGGGGCTAGTGAGCCTTTCTCCCTCCTTTATATTGTATGCAGATTACCCCCTCCAGGGCGGGTATAGCACTCATACCTATAATCCACACATTGGATCATGAATTAATCACAAACTTTAGAAGTGATTACGTGAGGCTTTGGGGGGATACCGAGACACAGACCATTAAAACCCTGTCTGAAAAAAAAAAAAAAAACCCAAATAGGGGCCAAGGGTATGTAGCTCAGTGGCATGGTGCCTGCATGGCAAGAGCAAGGTCCTGAGTTCTATTCCAGATTCCAGAAAACAAAACAAAACAAAACAAAACAGTTGAGTCCCTTAAAAAAATTATGAGTATTCCATTTCTATCTTATCCTTATTGGCAACTCTGCAAGTCTTGGCCAGGCACTGCTAAGACTTGTGCTATAGCCTGGCACACAGCCTCAACACCTGGCTGACAAACAAGCACCTATGCTAGGGTCCTAGGACAATTCTCCCTACACAGACCACAGAGGACTCTTTTGAGGCTGGGAAACATAGGGTTTCCTCCCAGAGTTTTGGTAGTAAGAGGAAGGCTTACAAAGACTCTGGGAGCTCTCAGTATGTTGTGTATTGGTCCAGCAGGAGGGTCTCCAAAGAGCAGCAGTTCTGAAATGGTGTGGGATCGCAATGCTACATAATTAGCAAATGTTTCTTGTGGTATAAAATCATTCACAAATTGGCAAATGTTCATTTGTCATGCCTCCAGAAGCAAAACTACTATCTTGTTCACAAATATAAAAATAGATGGTAACCAGATCATTAATAAAAGCAGATTGAATTAAGCTATATTTATAAGATATCATCCAGGCACTGACCTTATTTGTGGTGCAGCTGGGTCACAACTCTCTCTGTCTCATTTAAACTTGCTACAGTTTTCACTATTTTTCCCACACCCAGCTCAGACCTAATTGGGCCACTAGCTTCTCCCCAGAGCCTCGGTGTCTAGAGGGAGCCCTGGGCTGATGAGCTCCTCTTGCTCCCTTGCTTCTCTGGGCAGTGGGGCTGCAGAAGGGTGGTCTGCATGGGCCTCTGGTTGCTTCTAGCACCTGTACCACCCAATATCCCTGTACCGAGATTTGCATAAATTACTTCTTGCTAACAAGTCTTTGAAAAGTGAGCTGAGAAGGACTGAAGGCCCTGGCTTGCTGACTGGACTGTGATCGGTCATTATCCCTTAGCCCTGGATGCCACACATCAAGCTTTCAGACACGGGTGCCAAATGCCGTGCGCCTGTGCTTGGAATATCTGTCCCCCTCTCCTCCCAAATGCCATTCATTCTTTCATTCCTACTTGTGCTTCAGTACTCAGCTCAAGCACTATTTCGCAGAAGATTTTTACAGTGTGATTTTCTCTGGGCTATATTTCTTCATAACATAAAAGTAAGATTTGCCATACTTTAAGGTAGTCAGTTAATTTGCCTCTCTTCCCTGGTGGACTAGTTACTTTAGGAAATTATGTCTCAATTTATCTGATTTGCTTTTCTAGTGTCTTGCTCATAAACAGCAGTCACCCTTGCTTTCTCTCATACTGGGGATCAAAGGCCAAGAGGTAGAGGCAAACAGTTCACCCCTTTGCTACACTCCAAAGACTTTTACAAGTTTTTATTTAGAGACAAAGTCTTATGAGTTGCCAAGGCTAATCTTGAACTTGTATTCTTTAGGTCTCAGCCTACAGAACACCTGTGATTACAGAGTAGCTGTACAAAATTGTACAGGTGTACCGCAGTAGTACAAACCTGCCCCACAGCTCTTGCTAATGAATACATTATTTTTTTTTCAGAGTCTCTTTCTGTAACTCAAGCTGGAATTGAACTTACTATGTAGCCTAAGCTGGTCTTGAACTCATGGTGATCTTCCTGCCTCAGCCTCTTTTTTATGTGTTTAGGACAGGGTCTACAGGGTCTACAGGGTCACACTATGAAGATCGGACTGATAGTGATCCGCCCGTTTATAGCCTCCCAAGAGCTGGGATTACAGGTGAGCGCAACCATGCCCAGTCTTAATTGCCCTTTCAGCGTGCCCCAGGGGCGGGGCCAGCACACCAGGCTGGGGGATCAAACTCCTAGCCCCTGCACCTGCTTGCAGGCACTTTAATCCGCTGAGCTATTTGGCCTGCTTTGAATAAAGTTTTATCAACAGAATTTTGACGTTCAGGAAATAGGCAGGCCAGGGAGATGGCTCAGTGGAATAAGCGCTTCCCTGGCAAGTGCAAGAGCCTGAGTTCGTTCCGGTTCCGCCAAAAAAAAAAAAAAAAAAAAAGAAAAGGAAATAGGCTATGTAATCTAGAAAGTTTTAACATTTAAACAGCAGGCCATTTCATTGTGTCATTTCACATTCTAGCCTTGCATGGAATCCTTGATACCTCTTGGTCTGTGTGCACCGTAGGAAGCCTATATCTAGGAACTGTTGCCACCCCTCATACTGATTTCAAGCTATCAATCACCTGCTTCTCTTGGCCGTGATCTACAAGGTCCACTCCTCTAGCCACTAGAGTGGGCAGATATTTATGGTAAACATTGTTGTCTCTAGTTTCCATGGTGCACGAGGTAAAGTTGTTGTTGTTGGGATTTTTTTTTTTTTTTTTTTTTTTTTTGTATTATTGAGAGGGACTGGCTAAATTCAGGCTGACCTTGAACTCCCTGGGATAGTCTTGCCTCCAGGGCTACAAAAGCAAGCCACCATGTCTGCTGGGAACCGGTACTGTTGGTTTACATGCATGTTCTTTTCTTTCATGGGCGTGGACGACAGGGGCAGGCAGAAATATGATTCTACACGGATGACTTTGCAGACATTTTGGGTGCGAGGCACTGGCCTCCCCAGCCTCTCTGATCAACTTATTCTGCTGCTTGGCACAAGTCACTGCTTTACCTGTATTATCTCCTTCCCACGTCATAGGCTGCACGAGGTTAGCAAACCCAATGCATTCGCACTCAGTCCTACATTCTCCCTGCCTGATAAACGTGCCAGGCATAACGGGTATCCAAGAGTTATTTCCTGCATCGGAACCCGGGAGCCCTACGGACGCGATCCCTCGTTCCACCAGGGCCTACCCAGCAGGGACGGGGCGGGGCGCGCGCAGAGGCGCTCTCGCGGGGACGCTTCTGGGCGGGGACAGTTCTGGGGTGGGGGTGGGTGCGGCCCGGGGACTGGAGGCCGAGGCGGTGGCGGCCAATGAGCAGCGGGCGGGCGGGACTACAGGGGCGGCTCGGGAGCGCGCTGGGCTGGGCGTGCCGCGGTGACGCGCGGGGCCGTCCGGGCCAATGGGCGCGGACTGGCGGGCGGGCGGACCTGGCTCCGGGGGCTCGGGACGCCTGCGGGCGGTCGGACAGACGGATGTGAGGCCGCGTCGCGGGAGGCGCATGGCGGGGATGGCGCTGGCGCGGGCCTGGAAGCGGATGTCCTGGTTCTACTACCAGTACCTGCTGGTCACGGCGCTCTACATGCTGGAGCCCTGGGAGCGGACGGTGTTCAGTATCCTGCTAGGCGGGCCGGGGCCGGGGCCGGGGCTGGGGCCGGGGCGCGGGCGAGGATCGCGATCGGAGCGCAGGGGGAGGAAGAAGCGAGGCGGGGGCTCGCGAGTGCCAGACCCGGGTCCACGCGGTGCCGGTGGAGGAGGCGCCCGGGGCGCACTCGTGGAAGGCAGGGACCGTGATCGGATCGCTGGAGCGTGGACGCCTTTGACCTTTAAGCTGTCCCCACCCTAGCTGGCTGGAGTCCAAATGAGGATTCTAAGCAGCTCGCCAGCTTTTCAACAATGGTGTGATTCCGTGGGCGTTGACGTCCCGATGGGTTTTTGGAAAGCAGTTTAAGTTTCTGGACCATTTCTGTATGTGTGTGTGTGTGTGTGTGTGTGTGTGGTCTTCAAGATGGCAGTTTAAAAAGTGTGCTTGATTCATGACTTTTTTTTTTGCATGCGGGGAAGAAGCCATGCCCGAGGAGGCATTTGTGGTCAGTTGCCAATGGGGTTCCAAACGGTGAGTTGGTGAACTGAAGCCTTGTTAAGGACTCTTAAAGTGGTTACTGGTAAGCAGCTGTGCCGAGCGCTTTGGAAGCGTCTTGGCGCACCTCGTACTTTCACACAGCAACCTCAAAGAACAATTCAGGGTTGGAAGAGGCTTCCTGAGGGCTATGAGGCCGGTCTCCTCCAGTGGTAGGACATCCTTGAATGATATTCCCGCAGAATAAAGGCAAGAATGAGATATGACTTTGTTTTTTAAAACTCGAGCTAGTAGAATCAAATATTTAATTTTCCATTTTGGTTAAATGCAAGGTCTTTACTTATCGTAGTGGTTTATCTGGGGTAGCTTACTTCAGAACCACTTTGCAAATGCATGGCTGCATTCCAGTAAGGGAGTGAAGCAATTTCGTTCCAAGCCTTATCAAGTGTGTTCATGTTGAAATAACGTAAAGCAATACCCTACCCAAAGTTGATCTTTTATTTCTGAAGACTTAGCTGCTTATAAGGTAGCTTATTTCTGTTGATATTTCTTGCCAAACCTGGAATTTAAAAACCAGATTCATTTCCTGCATCTGTTTGGACCCTTTTTAGGTTTTGTAAGTCAGGGCTCATGATGTCATGCCTTGTAAAATGGCCTCTTAAATGTGTATTTAATTGGAATTTCTAAGTAGGCATTTTGACTCACTTAAAATCATGTTACAGTTAAATGAAACAGCATTGGTATAAATTGAAACTTTTAAAATCAGAAGTTAAGAAAAAGCAGTTGATTGTAGAGCCCAGTTAGTAGAGTTGGTATAACTTTTACACTTATAGGTCTTGCTAGGCATATGGATAGATGCTAACTTTGTCAATGATGTCAAGACAGTAGCAGTAATAATATCCTATAAATAGGAAGAGGTTTTGGAGCAGAAGAAATACATTTGAAGTAAAATTACTGCCATAGTGAATATTTGCTGAGAATTTTTTTGACTTATCATTGACTTATGTGACTAAATGATTTTTTGAAAATAGAATCTTGCTTATTGCTTATGTAGTTCAGACTGGACCCCAGCTTGCAGTGATTTTTCTACTTCTGGAATACAGGTGTGTTCCACCATGCCTGGCATTCTTCTTTTTTTGGTTCTCAAGATCAAACCTGGGCTTAACATTGAAATATATCACCAGCCCCCTCCCACCACCCCCCCTTTTTTTTTTTTAAAGAGACAGGGCCTCACTATGTAGCCCAGGCTGGCCTTGAACTCCAGCAGTCCTACTGTCTTGGCCTCCCAAGGACTGAGATTGCAGTTGTGTGTGATCACACCTGGCTTAATTTTTATTTTGAGACCAGGTCTTTCCAAATTGCTCAGGCTGGCTTCACATTTGTGATCCTTCTAAGGAGAAGTGATTACAGGGGTGTGCCACCATATTTGGTTAAAATTTTCTTCTTTTAAAATTAGAACTGCAGCCAGCTAGCATTTGGTTCTATAGAATTTTAGGGTTTAAAACTTAAATAGTAAAGGGAAAGACTTGTTTCAAAGTTCACATTATTGATGTACTCCAGGATAGAAATGCAAACCTTTGATATAAACTAATCTTAAATTACTATCAGGTGTATTTACTCTGCCTCAACTTCTGGAAGCATTATAGTTGGGCATTTCATTGTTTTGTAACCTGGAACATCAGTTTGAGATTGAATCTTCCTCCTAGTTTGGAGTGAAAATCTTAAGTGAAAAAGTTGGAACTACTCTCCTCAATCTGAAGTGTTCCTGTGAGTATAATTTCATCAATTCATTAATAATTAGTAAATTTCACCCAGAACTTTTTTGTGCCCAGTTACATAGTTTGGAAGGAGATATACTTTCTGTAGTTTACGAAGTTACATTGGGGCTGGGAATGCAGCTGGGGAAGCAGGTAGGAAGTTGAGCCTGAATGTGGCTTTGGGTTTTTTCATGGGTGCCAGAACTGATACAAATTACATGAAATGTGATATGTTCTAGACCACTAGAAACCTAAAATTTAGGTGTTTTTCCCCCAGTTTTTTTGAGACAAGTCTTGCTCCTAGTTCAGGGTGGTCTTGCACTCACAGTGAGATCCAGGCCGGCCTCAAATTTATGGCAGCATTCCTGCCTCAGCCTCCTGACTACTGGGATTACACAGGTGTGGGCTACCACATCTAGCTAGAAACCTAAAGTTTAATGAGAAACTTCACCTCTCTTCATCTGAAAATTGGTTTCTAGTTTGAAGTCCTAGACAGGAAGAATCGAGCTTAATCTTTAACTTAAAAAAAAAAAGTGAATATTTTACATTCCTCTCCATAATTTTTTTCTGTATCATTTCTTTAGTAACTGGAAGCTGTTATTTTAGGGAAAACAATAGTTTATTGTAACTGGATAACCACACTGTCTAGGGGCTTCCTTGAGCATCTGCCTGTGTATTTAGAAGTTATAAGCTTCTCTCCATCCCAAATGAAATAGCTGGAAGTTAGTTAAAACTTGTAAATTGAAAGTCAGTCCCAGGTGAGTGTGTTTTAAAACTTATCTAAATAAATTGTGTGGGCTGGGAGTTAGCTCAGCAGCATAAGCACCTGCCTGGCAAGTGCAAGGTTTTGAGTTTGATCCCTGGTACTGCATGCCATGTGGGCCCCGTAAGGCTGGGTACCGTGCTGGCCCTGAAATGGCTTGGTGGCGCATGCCTGCAATCCCAGCAAAGAAATTGTGGTTTATAAAAACATTTTACGGGAAATAGATATATTGTAAATATTGAAACAATAAGATTTATAAGTGATATTTATTAATTTATTTATTGACAGGTGGGTCAGGGTCTTGCTATGTAGCTCAGACTGGCCTTGAACTCATTTTGTATCCTGGGCTGATGCCCAAATTCATGGCAATTCTCCTGTCTCAGCCTCCCAAGGGGACTATATGGGCTTGCATCAGCATGCCAGACTTAGGAGTTTTAAATATCCTTCCATACTAGCGACTGTATCTTAAATTTTCTCTTATCTGATCTCTGCTACAAGGGCCAAGGAGATAGCTCAATAGAATAAGCTCAATCCCCAGTACCACACACAAAAAAAAAAAAGCAGAGAGAGAACAGAATACTGCTACAGCATCTGAAATGATACATTAGGCATTGGCTTGACAGCCAATATCTGAACTTTTCCTGTGTGGACATCTCACAAGGAAGTAGGACCTGACCTCTGTGTTGAGACAGAGGCACCAATAGAAAGCCTGACCTCAGCACTAAGATAGAGGCACCAATAGAAAGCCTTTTAGATATAAAATTAATTGCTGTTCCAGTGACTGCTTTTGAAGGAATGTTCCCACAGATTGAGAACCACTGACCTCAGGAGGGAAGGTTTTTAACTTTAAAATCTTTAAATAGGTTTCAAAAGCCCCCTTTCTCAAAAAAGGTGGGAAAGGAAAAAAAAAACAAAACAATGTGTTTTGTACCCCAGACAGATTTTGTAATCAGTGAGATGCTCCCTGTGTGGTGTCATTGAGCAACACTGTAGCCGTGTCTGTTGGGAGGCGGGACAGATGAAAAAATGGAAGTAATTTGAATCATAAATATGTTACTGTACTCTTGTTTCATTCATTATGTATATAATTGGATTAATTTGCACTTTCAGGTTTATATTTGCCAGTCTACTTGTTTCCATGACGTTTTTCTCTTTTCCTGCCTCCTTCCATTTCTCCCATTTTCTCCCTCCATCCCTTCCTTCCTTATTCTTTCCTTCCCTCCCTTTTATCTGTCTCTGTCTCCTTCACTCTTTTTCTCTGTCTCTTTTCCTGCTCTGTTTGCCTGTCTCTGTCTCTGTCCCTGTCCCTGTCTCTCAGTCTCTGTCTCTGTCCCTGTCCCTGTCCCTGTCTCTGTCTCCCTCCCTCCCTCCCCACTGGAGATCTAACCTCGGGATTCATCCACACTTTACTGATAAAGTGCTTTACTAGCCCCAGTCCCAGCCCCAGCCCTTTTCTTATTTTGTTTCCTAAATTATACAATAGAACACCTAATTACATAAGAGCTACATTTATTAGTATTATTAGTAATCTGGAGAGAGTTTAAAGTAGGTGGGAGAAGGGTCAGCCAGATAGCTCAGCACATTAAAGTGCCTGCTTAGATAGACACAGGGACTGGGGTTCGATCCCTGGTTTGATCTCTGGGGTGCATGGGGCATGCTGAGAAGGTGATTGAAACTGGGTGTGGTGGTGTTTGGGAGGCTGAAAACTGGAGAATTGCTATGTGTAGTGAGACTCTGTAGACCCTGTACTAAAGTACATTTAAAAAAATAAAAGGTGAAATTATGTAGGTTCAATTCCCTTGCCTCCAGTACTTGGGATTGAACTTGGGACCTTGCTCTTGCTGTGCAGGCACTTATTCTACTAAACTGTCTCCCTGGCCTTTGCCTTTCCCTTTCCCTTTTCCCTTTTGCCTTTCCGTTTCCCTTTTCTTTCTGTTTGGGATTGAATCTAGAGCCTTTACATTGAGCTAAATCTCCAGCCCATTTTTATTTATTTATTGACAGGGTCTTACTGAGTTTCAGAATTGCCCAGACTGGGCTTGAACTAGTTATCCTCCTGCTTCAGCCTTCTAGAATGTGGGAGCTACAGGTGTGTGCTACTATACCTGGCCACTGTTCTGTTTTACATGAAAGACTTGAGTATCTGCAGGTTTTGTGCTGTAGGGTGCAGGGGTTCAGGAACCAGTCCAGATACAAAGGAATACTATACATATTAAAATTTAATCTCCGTATGACTTGGTTATTTTCACTTGGAATGGAAAAATACAACCTATGGACATTTGTTTTCCTCATTTTTATGTACAGTCTTCAGCTCTGTAGTAAATTTCCAAGATGAATTTTATTTGCTTCAAGGAAATTGGAGACTTGAGCAAAAAAAAAAAAAGAGCATTTATACATTTTCTGAAATAGATGGGCCCTTCCCATGTTCTGCCTGAGGGTGCTGAACAGCAGGTGCTGAGGGATGTGGGCCAGAAGAGCGGGGTGTGCTGGGGTCCCACAGGCCTTGCAGGGAGTATCTGGGTGGTGGTGGTTATTTTCAGATGGGTAAGAAGGCACTGACGGGCACAGAGATGCACAGAAGTGGTGAGGAGTCCAGTCTTCTGGCTGCGCCTTCTGTAAGACAGAGTGGGTGGAAAGTAGGTTGAAAAGAAGGTTATGACTTTCCATTGATTGAACAAATACAATGACCCTCCATGTCTGTGGATGCTGCGTCTATGGATTTAACAAACTGTGGATTGAAACAGTAGCTGGTGACAAATTCTTCTGTGCCTGCTTGAGCTGCCCAGGGATAACCAATGTCAACAGTTCTCTGTACATAGAGAACTGAGATAGTCTAAATACATGGGGAAAAAAAAATCTGTCTCTCTGGCCTATCTGGTGGTACCTAGAGATTGAAGGTCCTTGTACATGCTAGACAGACACTCTACCACCAAGCCATATCCCCATTCCTTTTTATGTTGGAACATGGTCTCTCCATTTTGCTCTGCCTGGTCTCCTGCCTCAGCTTCCCTAGGTCAGGATTAGAGGTGTACCTGGTGGAAATACACTCTTAGTGGCAGGTTTGCTTTGATGTGTGTGATAGACCACAAGGGAGATATTTGAAGAATGTGTTTTGCTATAGTATTGTTAGGACATGCTAATGACCATTGGCCTCGTTCTCTGCAATTCAATTAGCTTCTGGTTTATGTTGTTTATTTTGTAAATAAGGACAGCAAGCAAAACTGATGAAGAAGCCCAACAATTGGTGATTGGGTGCCTTTTGCTTCTCATCTTCCTTATTTTTGGCAGAGCATCTCCTGAGCTAGTCAATAAAGGGAATACTTAAAACCCCAATTCACCAGTCTTTTACTAGAACTTCTCTGTTAATGAGCTCCTCTTTTGGAGAAAATGTATAGTCACCTGAGACATTAATAGACTTACAGTAAAATCAGTGTGCCAGTTGATAAGTAAAATTGTCACTATCAGAGAAAGTTACTTTTATAACAACTACTCTTGATGACTGTAGTGCCTATTTTATTTTATTTTGTATTTTAGGGAAGGGTCTACAGGGTGTTCAGGGTCTCACTACTAGATCACTCCTAGTGATCCACCTGTTTATAGCCTCCCAAGAGCTGGCATTATAGGTGGCAGTATTAATTGCTGTCCCAGGATGTCCTGGAGGTGGGGCTGGCAAGGCAGGCCTGGGATGGAACCCCAGCTGGTGCTTCAATCTGCTGAGCTCTTTGGCTGGCTCTGTCGTGTCTTTTAGAAAGATTTTTTTTTTTTTTAAATCACAATACATTAAAACAAAATGGGATTTCAGAGGAACTATGAAATAATTAGAACATTGTCTGACCTTCAAACTTAAGTTAAAAGCCAAGTCTTGTGTTTTCTGACAGCATATTTGCTCTTCCCTCTGTAAAAATGATGGCAGTTTCTATGGACTAAGAGGAGGGAGAAGCAGAGGCTGGGATCTCTGTGACTGATAAAAAATACAGTTCTCAAGGCCGACAGTCTCCAGACTTTGGATACAAAGCACGGATCGTATCAGTCCCTTACTCATCTGGTGGGCGGGTGATTCTTTCATTGTAAATTTAGGTTGCAAAGAATTTAATTTCTTGCTTCTCATACATATATTTCAATATCGTATATGTTTGTGTGTGTATATACATACCCCCCCACACAATTCACAGACATTATTCATCACACAACTGATTGACAAAGGCAGTCCTCTTGTTAATAAGCCAGATTGGCTAAATGAGTCTTAATTTCTGTCAGAAAAAGCTCAGTGCCATTTTCTTGATCAAGTAATTGTGGTGCTGTACACACCTTAGATCATGTGTCACTTCTGAACCTAGATCTTTGGATGGATGATTAGGTGAGGTTTGGAGCTGTGCCGAAAGTGTGTTACTTGAGTGAACAGCCCTTTCCTTTGTCTTGTGCCCTGAAAGTTATCATTATTTTTTACATTTTGTGGTATTGGATCTTTGCACTGAGCTACATCCCCAGTCTATTATTATTATCTGATACAGATTTTTACTGAGTTGACCAGGCTGGGTTTGAACTTGGGATTCTTTTGCTTCAGCCTTGAAGAAGGCTGGGATTACAGGTGTAGCCCACCATGCTCAGCCCCCAGAGGTTGACATTCTCTGTACTACTGTGAGATTGAGTTGGTACAATGGGAGGTGCGCAGTTGTGGGGGGCTGAGGAGAACTAGCTATGTGACAACCTTCTCGGTGTTAGGGAGAGAACCCGGGGACAGACCTATTTAATGGACTTTCCTTAAACTAAACCTAACCTCCTGGAATATCATCTTGTTCACCTCCAGGGCTCTAGAGCTTTAGTGTGAAGATGTCTTTGATGCTCTGCTCTTTTACAGTGTTGGCTAAGGGATGATGTTTTAATAATCCTTATCCTTATTCCTTAGGCCATTGTAGCTCTTTAGTAGCTTTCACCATCGGCAGAAGAGGATAAAAACCATGTTTAACAAGAACTAGTTGTTCTGTTCCAGGGAAGGCTGAGGTCATGGGTGGTTAATGGTAATCTATTCCATATTTTATCTCTCCTGCTTCGTTTTTAGAAAGCTTTTATGATTCCTTTAGGCTTTGAATTTTATAACACTGTGGCATGTAGGAGCTGAGCTAAAATGGATTCTTTTTTAAAGAACAAACTCCAAATGTTTAGATTTGATAATAAAAACTATGTCCCCAAAGATCTATTTTTTTTTTTGTTCTTTTTTTTTTTTTTTTTTTTCCTTTGCTTCGGTTTATTTCTTAGACTCTTATAACAAGAGCTTAACACAGAAGCAGTTGCTTGATGAATAAGTTTATTTGCCTTTATCTGAAAAATCTTCATAGAAATTTGGTTTAACTTTCAGCAGCCCGCTCCTGAGCTCTGAGGAAGCTTGCCTTCTTTTGAGCTACCCGATCTTTCTTCTGGGCAAGGGACATTTTGGGACGGTTCCACCTCTTCT
>PVKA01045568.1:0-15470 GCA_004027165.1 Ctenomys sociabilis | reverse complement strand
TCAAGTGGCATCCACTTCAGTATAAATGCTTCAAACTTATCATTCTTAATAGCTGAGTAATACTCCATTATATAGAAATACCACATCTTTTTCAACCATTCCTCATGTGATGGACATCTTGGTTGTTTCCAAGATTTTGCTATCACACATTGTGCTGCTATAAACATAGGTACACATATATCTCTATGATACAATGTACACAGAGAAAAAGATGGTCGCAGTCTAGCATCAAGTGCATTCTGTAATGAATCTTCATCGAATTATCAAAGAGTACATTTCCCTAAGTCAGGGCTTGATCTCAAGTATTTTCTATTATCAACTTATTTAAAGTGTAGCCTTTATAATTTGTGTGAACCTTCTAATTTCAGTTGCTAATTAGTTACTGAATAAAATCCTTGGCTCTATGGCTTTGGTTACTTAGCATGAAACAGAAAGGAAAAAAAAAACACAGAAACTATGTAATAGAAATTAACTGGTAAACTTGACTGCAGTTATAATCACTAGTACATAAAGAACTAATTCAGTTGTAGTGATCTAACTTTTAATAATATCAACTATACTTCCAAAGACTCGTCTTGCAGAGATCAAAAAGGAATTGAATATGAAACATAGTTTAGGGAAACACAGTGATTGTTTATGTCTCGATGTCCCTCCAAAGCTTTATGAGGTCACAGAACTTTTCCAGAGGTGGCTGACTGTAGAGTGTGTGATACTTGGATCAAGGGTATGTGGTGAGTAAATCGGTCCACCAATGGCATGGCACAGTTAGGGATGGGATTAGAGGTGTGAGTGTGGTACCTGCCCTAGAGTCACTCCGCATGGTTTTCATTGTGCACACCATCTCTGCAGTTATCTGAGAAATTACTTCTGATTTTATTTTTTCTAGAGCCTCATTCAATTGCTTTGTTGTTACCATTTCACAGAGGCCAGGTGGGTGGCTTTTGGATTGTCCCACCTCATTACTCTCTGGGTTTGCCTTTGTTGGGCTGGATGTCTGGGCTTGCATCTTATTTAAGTGTCTTATCTTTTCTTTTTTCATTTAATTCTTGGGTTGATGCTTGTAAATTGCCTATGCTGGGTTGCTTTATTGCGGATATTTAGGACCCTTAGGAAAGTACTACTTCTCAGAAGTATCTTCCAGGTGTAGCTGGTCTTTGGGTCTTGATTCTGTTATAAGATCCTACTTCTTCAATTTATTGGGAATGAGAAGTTGTCCCTTGTTTGGCCCAGTCCCTTGTTCCTTGACACTGGTATTTTCTGTGGCCTTACTAAATCTCAGTCTTGGAGTACCAAGAAGAACAGCTGTTTAGAACCATTATGTAACTTTGGCCATAAAGGTTCAATCAGCAACACAAAGGATTCAAACACAGCCTAGAAATTGATAAACTAAGCCAACCATTAATTTGCTGCATTTAATCATATGAACTAGATCTGTGTTTATATAACAAAATCTAAAATGAACCAGAAAATTATATGCAGTGTGCAAATCCTTGGTATGTCAATTTTTTCCTCAGGGGTTAAAATTTAAAATGGGTTAGGAAGAGGTAAAAGAGGAAGAGAGTAGAAATAAACTTGGAGGATCAAGGGGGATCATGCTGATTTTGGGAAACTGGTGCAGAAGACCAGGCAAGGTAAGATAAAGAATCTACAGACAGGGTCTGAATGGTAGCTGATGGTAGTTCAGCAGTGTTCCTAGAAGAAAGTAGTGGGAAAGATAATGCAAAAGGAGCTGAGGACCATGGTTTAATGGTCCTTGGCCTCTTCCTGTGTATGCAGAAATCAAAATGCATTTCAGCATATACACTAGTTAGGGTAGCAGTGTAACAATGTCTTACCCTTCTTATCTAAAGTGCAGGGCTCAAAGTAGGTACCAAATCCCATTTATTCGGGAAATAAATGAAGGATTACATGCATTTGCTGAGCTCTGCACTCATAGAAGCAGGAGGGTGGGACTTGCATTCCTGTTGCGCTCTAGTCTGCCAACACTGCTTAGTGATCGTGTCTTCATATCACACTGTCTTCCACATACCAATCTCTCTTCAAAGCTGCTCCTTTTGTACATCACTTCCTTGGAAGTTTCACCAGCTGAGCGACTTTTACTTCATTCCTGGCATCAGTTCCAATGGATTCATCATGTTTTTGAAATAATACTTTATCTTATGATACTTGATCATATTTAACCACTTTTAAAAATTTTAAGTGAAGATCTGACATGTATTTATACATGAGCAAGTAATCTTTGGGCATTAAAATTTGCAAAGAAGGGTGGGGCCAAATAGCTCAGCGAATCAAAGTGCTTACAAGCACGCACAGGGGCAGGGTGTTTGATCCCTGGGCCTGTCCTGCTGGCCCCACCCCTGGGGCATGCTGAGATGCAATTGAGACTGGATGTGGTGGCTCATGCCTGTAATCCCAGCACGTGGGAGGCTGTAAACAGGCAGTTCCCTATGAGTCCGATCTAGTAGTGAGATCCTGAACAACATGTAGACTCTTTCCTAAAATACAAAAAAAAAAAAAAAAAAAAAAAAAAAAAAAAAAAAAAAGGCAAATATATTGTTCTGCTCTTTAAGACATGTACAGTTTGGAAATAAGAAAGATATAAATTAGTATTTAAATTTACTATTTATTGTAAAACAATGTGTGGTAAAGTTTATACCACAGGATTCCTGAGAAGACAAAGATGAGCTGTGGCTGTGCATGCATTGGACAAATCCTTACAGGTAGGAGCTGTGGCTTTGTATTTGTTGAACAAAGTCCTTACAGATGGACATACTTCTCATAAGTAGAGCTTTGAAGGGAGAAGGGTCACAAAGCTGGCATGGTGGAGAATAAAGAGCAGAGAGGTATGGGGGTGGGGAAATCCAGGGAATATGCTAGAAATTCAGAATAGTAAGACTTGATTAGACTGAGATGGGTTCCCAAGATTCATTAAGAAGTTTGGGTAGGATTAGTAGGCAATGCTCAGAAGGCTGTTAAATAGATCTCACATTAGACATTTAAAGCCCATGCAGGGAAAGCTCCACATGAAGACAGAGACAGAGATCAGAGAGATGGATATCCATGCTGAAGATATCAACAATGGCTGGTTGTTGCCAGAAGCCAAAGAGAGGCAAAAATTCAAGCATTCATAAAGGACCAATCTTACCAGCCCCTCAAAATTATGCTTCCACCCTCAAGAATTGTGAGTCAATCAATTTTATCTATCTAAGCAAGCTTGGCTAAGATACTGTTAGCAGCATCTCTAGTAAGAGAACAAAAACTTAACAAAAGAAAGAAGGAAATATTTCTTACAATCACTGCTGGAGTAGACAACAGTCCCTGGGGTAAGAATTTATGTAAGTTTGGATCCTCTGAGAATCAGATGCTAAGACAGGTTTAAACTGAAAGGATTTTCGACGGGGAGATATCTCAGTAAAAGATATAGCAAAGAAACAGAAACAGGGAGGGAGAGAAGGAGGTTGGGAAGAAACAGCCTAGACTGCAGCCCCAACAAGATTTGGCACAGCTGCTGGTAAGCCCGGTAGCTTTCCCCAGAAGTGTATCCTTGGTGTCATCTGCTCCATACCTCGTCAATGAGTAGCCAGAGCACAGTGGGTGGCTGGGAATTCTCTGTGCTCAGGTCAGCCAGGCACTCTGCAAGGGCTTCCAAGCAGCCATAAAACCAGGCAAAGGAGGTGAAAAGACTAGGACTAGAGCTGGTGTGGTACACCAAGAAGAGATACATTTGGGTGCAATGTTAGGCACCAACTGGAGATTCAGAGGGCTGGCATGGAGGTCTGGAGTACAAGAGAGAGGTCAGGAATGAGGATGTTTTAGTCCTCTGACACAAAATCTTGTGTGAAACTCACAAATATGAAATATGTGGGAGATAGACAAGGAAGCAGAAAGAAGCTCCAAACGAATGAATTTTGCAGAATATGGTATAAGAGGCAGGAGACTACAGTTTCTGGGGTGGGAGGCAGGCAGGAAGGAGGTTTGCTGGGAGCCATGGGGTGGTGACCTTCTCAGAGTCAGGCATGTAAGGTAACAAAAGATAATGACAAAGGACTTTTCCATAATGGAGGACTTTCCAGAAGGTGACTGGTCTCAAGGGAAAGGAAAAAAAATCTGCAAGGTCAGATTGTGGACAAGCAAATGCAGACTCTGTACTTCTACTTTCCTGGTGAGGACCAAGAAAGACATAGAAGGCAAGAGAGAAAGACCCAAGTAGTGTTCCAAGGACAACTATTTGGCATTCTGGGTGGCATCTGAAAAGTTACTATCAGATGAAATGATTTCATAGCTCCACCAGTGTCTCTCATCTCTCAAACTGTCTACAAAACATTAAAGTTATCTGTTCTGGTATTCTCAAGCAATATAAGAAGCTCCAGGAACAATATAAACACTGTATGCATGGTTTAAATTGTGATCTTTCCAATTATAGTATCTTTCACCACACAAGAAGATTCATTTCCATCTGATCACAGCCAGAAAATGTTAAATGAATTATTTCTTCATTCTTGAGTCTAACTGGGGATCCTTTTAGCAAGCCCCTATGTGCTGCAGTTACAAGCCTATAGCTACAGCCAAATATTTTTCAGGGACCGCTTAGCTAACTACTAACAGATCAATGCCTGAGCTTTGTACATACAGTGTGTTCCCATGGTCACCATGATGACCTCTTTGGTTGCTCACAGCTGGAGAGGCTTTCCCACAATCCCAAGCCTTGCCTCCACTCTGCAGTGATAGAAAAAAGGTTACTAAAAAGTTAAACAAAGCGCTTAGTCACTCAGAGGTCCTGATGCCTAAGACAATCATGTCAAGTGAGACATTTCATGGTGTCTTATTTATATTTGTTTTTGCTTTGAATCTTTCTCAGGAATCTGATAGAGCTAAACTAAAGTCCAGGAAATATTAATTCTCTCCAAAGAAGAGAAATTGTAAATGTCAGAGCTGGAGGATATTTTCTTCCTGGTTCCTGTTCCCTTGTGTTTTTGTACTGCCTCACATGGATTTCAATACCATTCACTTATAAAAGTGTCCATTTAATGAAATTATGCTCTCTCTCTCTCTCTCTCTCTCTCTCTCTCTCTCTCAATCATTAATCAATCAATTTAGGTCTGAAATATTTTGAGCTGGGTGTTTTTGTTTTATCACTGCATTTCTGAAATAGTTTGCCTTATTTTTGTAAGGTTTTACTTTTAAATAGCATTCTCATTAAGTAGCTTCAAAATACAAAGTGAGATACTGTAACTAAAGACCAACTATTGAGAAGGTAAAGCTTCACATACAGATTGTTTATATTTTTATTTTTAAATAATTTTGTTGAGAAATAATAATGAAACAGTTTCAAAACCGATTAGTAGGATAGTTTCAATAATAAATACATTGCATATTATTGTCTTAGTGGTTATTCATAGTATAAGATGCAGGCATGATATCCTGTCCATAAATACTATTAGAACAAATTTTTTATTCATTGAATGTAGAGAATGTAGCTGTGTATCTATCCTAAGTATTTTGAATATACAGATACTAAATGGTTATTCATTTGTATCCCCTTTTTGTTTAGTTTTGTCAGAGAAGGGTATCCATTGTCATTTAAATAGTGTAGGTACGTGAATTCAGCAAAATATTCCAATACAGTGCAGTAGTCCATAACAGTAGTGGGTTATCCACAGGACTGGCAATGTCAGAAGATGTTGACTTGAGCCTTTTACAGTTCAGCATATTAACATGGCTTTACTTTTTAATACCTCATTTTTATACTTTTCTGCTGGATGGTTAAGACCAAGATAAAGCAAGACCTATATAACAAGAAATGTCACTTTTGCACTTGATAAGACCAGTCAAGTCCCCTCAGGATTTATCCTGAAACCCTGTATTGCACTTTGTAGATTCTTTGTCAGTGTCAGCATGTGGATCAGTCATGGCCATTACTTGACCAATTTGCTCTCTGAGAGAATGTTTTTTCTACACATGACCCTCCTTAGGTACAATCTACATTATTGATCACTTCCTCATAATCTCCTTGATCAGAAAATTTGGGACAGAACTGAGTTAAATGATGTTACAGTACAGGTTCTCTTATGTCCTGAGTCTTCACTGACCTTGAAAGGCTAAGGCCAAAATGTTGGCTTGCAGCCCTTCTTTTTCTCTAATTTTTGGTCTCCAAACTTAACTTGTTAACCCACCAGAAGAGAAGCTTATATTATCACCCTACAACATATGCAATTGGGTTTAATCTAACTATCACACAGATTGTTTTTAATGGCACATATTTCATAATGTGCCATCTGTAGCATTTTTGCTTATTAATATTAATTTAGCATGAAGTGAACACATAGAGTACAACCCAAATGACTGCACTTTACTTTAGTATGAAGTATTAAAGTGCTTGCATTATAAACTTAATTTCAATCTGACAAAAGCTATTGTGATACTCAACAACTATTTATTATTACAACCCAGGTATGTTCATAAGTCCAGCACCAGTGAGAGATTCAGATACATGGAACAAAACCCTCCATAGAGGAAGCCTTTTGAAGCCCCTTACCCACATGCCTGTAGGAATTTGTGCACTTAATTAAATGCACATACAAAGTGAACAGCAGAAGTGCTGTGTACTCATACACGTATCACTAATCACCAGATCCCACTATAATACAGGGAGTCGAACTCTCTGATGGTGCTAACCTATTAACCAAAACACAGTAATCATACATAGGTTTTAGCTCTAATACCATGTATTCAGCTTAAACAATGCAGATTAAATATAACGAAGAAATTAGCTTATAAAATAGTAAGCAGAAGAACAGTCATAAGCAAGGCATAACTAAGAGCATATTTTAAAATGTTCTATGGTGTCTCTTAGAATCCGAGGCAAGTGTGACATACCATGCCTCTGGAAAGGAGTGAGTCAGTGCCATGGCTGAGAAGCCATTGAAAAAGTGGTTATCAGTTCTTTGTCCCTTTTTCTTCCTCTCTTCAGCAGCTTGCAGTCTGTTACTACTACGTGTCTCACCGTATCTCTTTTCTCTGTGAAAGCCGGATTTCTTTGCTAGAGCTCTCCATGCCAGATGTGAGTCTTACATTAATCCGTACATTAGTCTTTGTTTCTTTTGGCAGAACCGGGGATTGAACTCAGGCCCTTGCGCTTGCCAGGGAAGTGCTTATTCCACTGAGCCATCTCCCTGGCCCCATACATTAGTCTTTGTCACCAGGATCCTAGCATAGTCCCTACGTCCCTCAGAACCTCTTGGGTAATAGGGGTGACTTTGGTTCTCACAAGGCCACTCTCTGCAGGCCCCTAAGCCAAGATGAGGTCAGAGGCTGTTCCTGTCAGAAAGATCCAGAAACACCAAGACGTGATTAAAGGTTGCAACTTACACTCTACCTTCTCTCTCATTTTCCAGGGAGAAAGGAGCTGAAGATCCAGTCAATCATCAATAGCCAACAATTTAATCAGTTAGGCCTACATAACAAAAGCTCCACAAACAACCCTAAATAGTGGTTTCCAGAGACCTTCAGAGTCAGTAAATGTGTTAGGGTGACAGGAAAAAGGATCCTCAGCAGGGGCAGGAAAGAGCCCTGGCCTTTGCTCATACCTCGCCCTCTCATCGCTTCCATGATGCTCTTCAGAGCTCATATCCTTCAAAGAGACTGGCAAGTTAACTAGTATGGAGACTGCCTTCTCGAGCTCTGTCAGAACCGAGGAGGGGACTGAGGGAATCCTTGACTTTGCAAACAAGTCAGACAAAAGCATGGTTATTTCGGGCAGCCAGTTTTTGTGATGGACATCTATAAACAATGTTATAGGACTGAAAACCTATGGGCTTAGTGTCTATTATTAAGTCTATTATTGGATAGCCAGTTAATGTCCATTGAGTTGGGAAATTCATTGCCATAAGGAAAACTCCACAGATTTGGTGTCTAAAGTACTGAGATTAAAAGTAGCTCCCACCAAGTCAAGCATTTCCCCTCATTTGACCCCGGTTCTATTAACTTAATTCAGGCAACCCAATCTGACACACTAGTATTTTATTTCTCTACCTCAATCCTAAAAAAGAAGAAAGAAATTCAGATTCATCAATTAGGATAAAGTGCCCATTGATACCTATGGTCATCACTGTAGCTAAGAAACATGAAATATTAAGGTCATCGGTGGATAGGGGGCTATTCTCAGATTCAGGAAGGTAGCACACTGCAGTACAGCTGTCTATGTACTAATTAATATTCCCGACTCATCTACAAAACCTACGAGTGTAGATTTTGCAAACTATTACTTGATAAAACATCACAAAGGAGATGCTCAACAAATATCAGTTGAAAAAAATGAGTTTTATCCTTTCTATTGACTAATACACTTTTACTAGTATTGGTAATACTAGTTTTCTATTTTTAATGAAAGTACTGAAAAAGAGTTTCTCTTTCAATGCTTTCAAAAGGACTCCTGGCAAACAGAGGGATTAAAGCTTTGCTTAGATTAGTCATGAGCAGAACAGATTCACTCCTCCCCATCATATACTCCCTAATATAGATTAATTCCCTGCTGTAAGCCTGGATTTCCTAGATATGAGACACAAAGCATAGGTTCATTGACGACTCAATCACCTCATGAATTACAAAGAATTTTCACTTCGCTTGAAGCTCTACTATTATTCATAGATGACATAACTTAACCAGCTGTGAATTTTCCCACTCAAAAATTCCCAATTGTTAAATTTCTCAGAGAGCCAGAGGTACAGTACAAGTTCCCATGTGTGTATGTTTGGGGAAGCACATATTCATCTTAATTGCTGGTTTTTTAAAATAAGTACCTCAGAAAAATCCTAGGCAAGACTCAAACAAACAAACAAGTAGAAAATACCAAATCTTAAATCCACAATGTGAATTATAGTTCTCCTATAGTCAATTAATTAAAAAAAATTTGCACTAAATACCATTTAGCCCCCTAGTTATAATAATGTCACTTGGTGCCTTCCTGGGGAAACTCTTCAGGGCCCTCCTGACTTCATTTTGAATCATTTCACTGAGGTAGAATTCATTCACTATAGTGAATCCAATTGAATTACTATAAAATAATGATCAACTAGCTCTTCCATTCCCAAGTCTAAGGAAATAACATCTTCCTAAATCTTTTCTAACAAGTGAAGCAGACTCTTAGGAAAACCTTATCCCAGAACAACTCTACCTGGGGATAATGCCGGAAAATCCTTTTGTCGTTCCTTCTGGTGATTTATTGATCAGACTATTTCAATTAGCTTGACTGAAAAAGCCTACAGAAAGCCCTAGTTTAAGGATGACTACACTTGGTCATACTCGTATGGGCCAGATAAGCTGGTCTTGTTAGAAGAACTGAATTTCTTCAGATGTGGATTGTCCCTGGACTATTATCTGTCAGTCAATAAGATTTTTCTCCCAAAATATGATGATTGGATTTCAAAATGAAAAATTGGAGGTTTACGCAAAGAGTAAATGTGATTATGTGCCAGAATTCAACTGATTATTCTTATCTGAGAGGGGTAAGTGGCAGAGACAAAGATAACTGTTGGTTGTGCAAGGCCAGCTATGAAGTTGCCAGGCTTATTTGATTAGTAGTTCAATTGATTGCTATGCTATGCTCTTATTAATTCTTTTGGAAAGACACCCAGAAGGGGAATAGCTGGGTCAAATGGAACCTCTAGTTTTCTGAGGAATCTACATACTGGTTTCCACCGTGGTTGCACTACTCTATACTCCCAGAAGGGTTCTTTTTATCCTCACAGTTCTGCCAACTTTTGTTACTGTTATTTCTTGAAAACAGCTAATCTTTCTGGAGTGCAATGGCTTTTGAGTTGTTTTAATTTGCATTTCGCAAATAACCAGTACTGTTAAACATTTTTCATATATTTATTTGCCCTTTGCACTTCTGAGAACGGTATATTCATTTCAGATGCTTATTTTTGTATTGGATCTTTGAGTTAAAGGGATGTGAGGCTTTCAGTACTTTACATACTCTAGATATTAGTCCTTTGTCTGAGAAACAGTTGGCAATGTTTTTCCTGCTGTTTACCAATGTAGTGATGGTTTCTTCTGCTGCACAAAAGCATTTTAATAAAATGAGATATCAATTGTTGATTCTTTATGCTAATTCCCATGTGATCAGAGTTTTGTTCATACAGTTTTTACCTATACCTATGGCTTCAAGTGTTCTACTTATTCTATCTTCCAAAAGATGTGTGTTTTTTTAAATTTAGATTTTTGATCCATTTTGATTTTAGTTTAGTTCATAGCAATAGACACGGGTCTGGTTTTAGTCTTTGACCTGTGGACAGAATTTTCCCTTTTATGTGGGTCCTGGAGCCCACAATGACACAGCTCTTGCAAGAACAAGTTGAACAAGAAAAGCTCAGGGAGGAGGCTATACATACATGAGCAACATGCCTTATTCATTCCTGATAAATGCAATATGTCCTTCTACAGAGAACAGGAAAGGAGCTGCCTGGAGTAGCAGCAAAGGGATGTTTGGACTCTTTGGTCTCTGAATCTGCCTCTGCCTCCTATAACTGTCAGGAAAGTGGATTTTGGTACTGTCCAGGGTAAAATTGATTGAAGAGCATCCTATTATATCTTCTGAGGTTCTAGGAAGTATCCAGGATCTTAGATGCTCTCTCAAGGACCCACTTATGAGGTGAGGACATACCCTCGACTCCCAGGTCAACTTGACCTGCTAGACACCTTCGTGTAGTAGGTGTCCATGCAAGGTCATCATTCAGCGGGCCTGGACCAAAGCCACTGCAAACCCATTGGCCAATCTAAAAATGTCTGCTGGAAAACCCAAGGGATGCCAGACCAAGGCCTTATAAGGCCCCAGGCCCATGGCTAGCTCACTTGCTCTCCATCCACGGCAGAGCCCCTGCACACGCCGTATGAACTCCTTGGTATCTCCATCCTCCAGACTTTCCATTAGCTGCTAACTTTTCGGGGACCCATGAGTGACAAATTTCTTCCATTTTATGGATTTTGGTTTTATCTCTTTGTGTTGTACCTGACAACACTTATCCCTCACACCTCACACTCAAATTTCCATCTCTGCTCAAGGGTCTCTTGGGGAATGGATATCTTGGCATACAACCAGCCTGAAGGGAAACTTCAAGACCAAGTTAAGAAAATAAAAATCACAACATGCAGTCAAATATTGTTCAGCATTTTATGTTATTGAAACTCATAAGCATTATTTGGCATGTTTCATGAAGATTTTTTTTTTAAGTTTTTCACAGTTGCACTTTTAGCTATCTGAAAATTTTTCTTATAAGAATAACTTCTTAAAGCCGGGCATGGTGGCGCATGCCTGTAATCCCAGCACTCTGGAGGCTGAGGCAGGAGGATTGTTGTGAGTTCGAGACCAGCCTGAGCTACAAAGTGAGCTTAAGGCCAGACTGAACTGCATAGTGAGACCCTGTCTCAAAAAGACAAAAAAAAAAAAAAAAGAAGAATAACTTCTTTCCCTATTTACATATGTAAAAGTGGATTGTGAAGATGTACGAGTCTTCCCCTCTTCCCATTTCCCATCAGCATCTCTGTGTGTGTTGTACTTTAAAATGAGTGTGAATGTGTTCCCCATCATACCCCAAATACATGGGTCATTGTGGCTCACCAAGGAGAATGTTTTACGGGCAAGAAGTAAATCAGAGGCATGTATTAGGAAGTGCCCAGGGACACACCCATGGCAATGACCTTTAAAGGGCAGTAGTAAGTTATGAGACAGCAAAACCACCTAGTGAATAATTTTGCTATGAAAGGTCACTTGCAACTAGAACAATATTTCCTGTTTCAGCACATAATCTGGTACATTCTGGCACATTGCTCTTCCAGGGGATTCTATGATTTCTATAAAATAGACTAGATGAGTTTCCTCTGCTTTGTGGTAAACATGTCCAATTTGGGCTCATGGTAAAACAATTATCTGTAAACTGTCCTGGTTCTATTTGTGGATTTCAGTGTTGGACACCAGCAGTTTGCTTTTGTGTTACTCTAGGTTATTTGGAGATGTTGTAGAATTTCAGGTTGATTAGAATTATAAGGGAGCTTGGAAATATCTTTGTCTAAATTAGTCTGCAAAGACACAAAGCCCAGAAGAAAGGAAGATACTCACCTAAGGGTGCAAGGAAAAAGTAGGCCCTCAGCTCCCTGTTCCCTGTCCTGCTGCAGTTACTACCCTAATGTTACACTTGTGAATGCCAAGCAAGCAATTAGTACAGTGGAATAACAGTACTGCATGTTGAAATCCCTACAACATTCCCTTAATTTAGTGTCTTTGTTTAATAATCAATTATATCGTATCTTCATTCCTTCCCCAATAGACTACAATGATCCTAGTGCTGTGCTTTCATTCTGTGTGTAGTTCTGCAGAGCTCTTACCTTTGCATTACAACCCAGGCACATGACCATGTGCTTTTATGCTCTATTCACCATTCTGCTGTGTTTTGTTGCATTTCCTACCTATGGTGATCACGCATGCATGACAACCTTCTGTTTTGTGACAGGACTTTGGACATTAAGGGAAAGGACAAAGGTTTTTGTAAGCTGTCCTGTGCCTCCATACTTAGTCAAATATCCAAGATCTGAAAGGCTTACCAGTGTTTGTCTTTTTCTTCATTGAAAATATACAAATTGATGACCTCCATTCATCTTATAATGTGATGCATAAAATGCTGCTTTTGCACTATCACCATAATGTTGCCACAGAAATCAACAGTTTAAGAAAAGCACATCAGTCACTGGATGGTTATTCAGATAATAGCAAGCAAGCCCACTGTCTTCCTCTCCACGAGTAGCCTCTGCTTGGGCACTTGCTAGATACATAATAGTGAATAAGCATATTCTCTCTCTCTTTCTCTCTCTCTCTCTCTGTCTCTGTCTCTGTCTCTGTCTCTGTCTGTCTGTCTGTCTGTCTCTCCCTGCTATAGTTCTACTCTCACTCCAGCAAAATAAAAGGGGGATTGGAGGGGGATCACTGGGAAGACAATAATTTTGGTATTTACCTGAGTTAAAGCAATTCTCCTTTCATTTGTGTGCCAAAAAAGTTTAGTACCTCTCAGCAACTTCTCATGACATGCCTTCTGGCCATTCTGGGAGGTGTTTGAATCATTTCAGACATACATGCCTCTGAGCCCTCTGAGCCCCAGCTCAGCACCCTTGTGTTGAGTCAGGTTCAGGGGGGCCAGCCAGGATGCTCTGACTTTCTCACCCCTGCCCTTCCCTAGAGTCCCATTCTCTGCATAACTGCCTCATTCCCAAAGCATTTTGTTGTAAGCCTTTACAAAGACTTACAACAAAATGCTTGTCTGTTAACACCTTTGTACTTCAGTTTGCTTCCTTATTAAATACGAGTAATGCATGGCTTGTCCTGTTCTCAAATTTGCTATATATAATGATAAAACAAGGCAGCAGTGCTTTTAGCATTCAAGAAGAAAGAGGCTAATTTAATGCTATTATACAAAAAATATTATATCGTTGTATTTTTCTACCTCTTTACATATAATAGAGATGAAAGATAGATATAGAGGATTTCTCTGGAAAATGTTTAGAGCTCAAACATAGCATTGCTTTAAGGTTTCTTTTCATTCAAAAATGCTAAGAAAAATACTATGTTTACTGAACTGTATATTTCTATGCCATATATTGCCACATAAAATTGCATATTTTTATATGCAAATTTTTGTGAAACCAAAGATTCAAATGTCTTTCTCATTGATTGCCACAGGCTTTTGTATAATAAAGATAAATACATAGTAAAAGTGCAATTCAAAGAAGAGCATTCTTATCTGAAAGAACAGACTGGCAGTATGTTTCCTTGTTCTGTAGTACAAGAAAAAATTTTTATGATATTCAGCAAGTTAAATATTAATTTATTGATTTTTGCTTTTTTTTTGTTCAGAAACACATGGCATGAAAAGAGAGAAGTGTATTTGTCAGTATGATTGAAAGAGCCAAAAATGCTAACTTCTAGAATGTTCTTTTTGAGATTCAACCAGGTGGTTTAGAATGTAATCAGAGTTACTCTGCAGAACGCACTGTCAGGCACAGCCTGAGTTTGGGTCTCTGTCCTCCAGGCTTAAGATTTGTAAAGGAGAAAATAAAGATTATACCTATTATTAATATTTTTTAATAAGACAAAGGAAAAAATATAAATAAAAAGTACTAGCACTGAAATGTGTAATTAATTCAAGAGGGCTGAAAAGAGTATCATTATTTTACCAAAAAGTAAATTAATAGATCCTATTTTCATAAAAACGAACACTTTGTTCAAATCATCTCTATCAACTGCAGCACAACATACCCTATTTTAATAGTGTAAAACAAAGGGTGATTTATGACAACATTCTCTCTTATAAAAAGCACCCTTTTGTCCCAGAAAGAGCAAAACTTTCCACCAAAAGACTTTATTAAAAATATTCTTTTTTTTTTTTTGGTGGTACCGGGTACTGAACTCAGGACTTTGTGCTGAGAAGGGCAAACACTTATTCTACTGAGCTATCTCCCTGGCCCCTCCTCCATTCTTTAATAAAGCTATTTTTTAGTCTTTTATTTCTTTATTTATTTGGTACAGGGTCTTGTTATGCAGCTTGGACTCATAGTGATACTCCTGACTCAGCCTTACAAAATACGAGGAGTGCAGCGCTGGTGCCTGGTCTCAGTGGCTGGCTTGGTGGGCCCGGGGCTCCAAGGCCGGCATGGCATGGGTACCTGGGATCAAACTCTGGTCCTTGTTTTTGACAAGCACGTGCTTAGATTGCTGAGCTGCCTCCCCACCCCTAGTCTTATATTCTTATAGCAATGGGAAGCAACATGGTCTTAGATCAGATATTCAATAGGACTGTTGTTATCACCCTGAAGGGAATTATTTGAAATTTGTGGGGTCATCATCAAGATAATGTGGGGAGCTTGTCAGGATAATGTGAGATCTATTATACTTGGTCAGCACATGTCCAGGATGTTATACATCCTGCTGTCTTTAGAGCTGTATGCTGCAAAAATCATTTTATATATGGCTTTTGAATGTCCAATGGATATTTATACAAGTTAAAGCCAATTTATACTTACTTGACCCCTAGAATACAATTCTATTGCAAATATAAGCATAAATTATCTTTGGCAAAGTCTTAAGGTGCTCCAGATTTTCTAGGAATTCAAGTACTGTTTATATAAAAAGAGGAATTTTTCCCCTCATTTTATCCTCTGTTATGCCAAGATTTTTTTATGAACTCAGAAAGCCACTTCAACAATGGTAATCCCATCCAGTGGTTCCTTAATTGCCAACTTAATCTGAGTGAATTGGCTTGTGTATTTACTTTCCACTTTTGTATATACAGTGCAGGGAGATAGCTCAGTAGAATAAGTGCTTGGCGGGCAAGCACAAGGTCCTGAGTTCCATCCCTGATGTCACCAAAAAAAAAAAAAAAAAAAAAAAAAAAAAAAAAAAAAAAAAAAAAAAAAAAAAAAAAAAA
>PVKA01045567.1:0-15470 GCA_004027165.1 Ctenomys sociabilis | reverse complement strand
GATACAAGATTATCATTCTGATAGAGGAGACAAAACAAGACCATTGTCTCTCTCTTGTTTAAAATAGAATTTTGTTCTCCAGCTTCACATAAAGTGCATTCTTTGATGCCTTGTATTTGTCTACACTGTCTCCTGAATAAAGCTTGATAGGACATTAGGCATGGGAACATCAGTGCCAGACACCCCTCTCCTTTCTCTTCCCTTAGGCTGAGCTCCCACAGATCTCTCCTGTGTCCACACTCAAATTCCTCTGGAATACTCACAATTTCCATACCTTTTCTTTTTTTATGTATTTAGTACGGGGTCTACAGAGTCTCACTACACAGAATTACTCAGTGTTCTTAGCTTCCCAAGCACTAGGATTACAGGGATGCACCACCACACCCAGTCGCAGTCACTGTCTCAGCATGCCCCAGGGGCTGGGCTGGCAGGGCATGCTGAGGACTGAATCCTGGTCCTTGTATCTGCCTAAGCAGGTGCTTTAATCAGCTGAGCTATCTGGCCTGCCCTACAACTTCTGTACTTTTAACTTGTGTCCATTTGATACAATCCTTCCCCTGTTTTTGTTTTTATTTTTAGAATGAGTGTGCAATGCATAGTGATTACAATTCTTGTGGAGAACTGATGCAGATACATCAGTTGTTCTCCCTCCTCCTCCCTCTGTCTGGTAGACACCCTTCTCTTGAAGTAGATCTGTCTTCATTTTTCCTCTTTTCTGTCTTTTATCTTGTCCTTCATTTGTACTGTTTCTCCTATAAAAGAAACCCAGTAATCTATAAGCCTGTGTCTGATTTATTTCACTTAATATTATGGTCTCAAATTACATCTATTTCTTACAAATGACTCAATCTATCTTTCTTTAAAGTAAAGTAGCAGCCATTGTGTATAAATGTCACATGTTCTTTAGCCATTCATCTGTTGATGGACATCTAGATCACTTCCAACATTTAGCTACTATGAATTGTGCTGCTAAAACATGGGTATGCATGCATCACTCTAATAAGATGTCTCTAACTCTTTTGGGAATATACCTAAAGGGGGAATAGCTGCATTGTATGGGATTTTAATTTTAGTTTTCTGAGGAATCTCTGCATTGTTTTCCATAATGGATCTACTAAATGAAGCTGACACCAATTATTTTGAAGGGTCCTTTT
This sequence comes from Ctenomys sociabilis, assembly GCA_004027165.1. Taxonomy (NCBI): domain Eukaryota; kingdom Metazoa; phylum Chordata; class Mammalia; order Rodentia; family Ctenomyidae; genus Ctenomys; species Ctenomys sociabilis. Next base: position 14,316 of record PVKA01045567.1, on the reverse strand, counting down.
CCTTTGCAGCCTCACCAGTGTTCACTGTTTAGGCTTATCTTTTTCTTTTCTTGATACTGGGGGTTGAACTCAGGACCTTGTACTTGCCAAGAAGGCACCTAAACTGATGAGCTATATCCACAGCCCACCAGCATTCATAGTTATTTGATTCTTTGTTAATGGCCAGTCTTCTGGAGTAAGATGTAGTTCTTACTGTGGTGGTCAATACAGTGTGTCAACTTGGCTAGCTGGCCTGCACAGTCTTATGCTTTGGAGGTCCCACCCTGTGGGGCAGGGAGGGCCAGCCCTACGGCGTGCAAGGGCCCACCTAAGGGAGGGGAGGGCCTCCCCACAGTGACTCATCACAAAGAAGGCACATAAAGGGGTTGAGGAAGGATTTGCTGCTTTACTTCCTTGGAGAAACTTTGGTCTTCGTAGTCAGCTTGGACTTGGTCTTCAGCCTTCCATCGCAGACCCATCTGCCGACTGATAGAGATTTGCACGGAACACTGCAGTGAGCTTCAGAACTTGGGACTGAATCTTTCAGTCTCAGGTGTGCAGCTGCTCCCCGCATGCTTCCTCATTCAACTCTCTGGCAAATCTTTGCAAGCCAGTCTTGTAATCTCTTATATGTTTGTACACCTTGTATTATATCTGTTTTTTTTTTGTTGTTGTTGTTATATACGTTCCTCTATTAAAACTCTAATACAGAATATGTTACCAGGAGTGGCTCTAGAGTAGAAATGGTACCATTCACCATTATCCCTAGTGAATTACCATCAAAATTTTTGCTTCCTGTCCCCACAACCTTATGTTCTGCTGGACTAGAAGTCCTAATCCGGGGAAAGCTTGTATCAGAAAGCACAGCAATGATACCATTAAACTGGAAGCTAAGATTTCTCCCTGGTCACTTTGGTCTCCGTATGCCTCTGAGGAAACAAGTGAAAAAGAAAATCACAGTGTTGTCAGAGGTCATTGACCCAGACTATAAAAATATTAGGTTACTACTCCACAATAAGAGAAAAAAAATATATATACATAGCATGTAGGAGACCATTTGGGATGCCTCTTGGTATTGCCATGCCCTGTCATTAAAGTAAATAAAAATCTACAATGATCTAATACAGGCACAATGACAAATGGTCCAGAGCCCTCAAAGATAAAGGTGTGTACCACTTTATCAGGGAAAAAACCAAGACCTATTGAGGTACTTGCTAAAGGCCGAAAGTATACAGAATGGGTAGTAAAAAAAGATAATTCTAAATACCACCTATAACCCAGTGATCAGCTATAAAAAAGAGAATTATAATTATACTATTTCACTCATATATGGTACTGTTATAATATTATATGGATATATTTAGTACCAGATTTTAAGGATTATTATACCTGTGTTAATGTTATAGCATAAGCATCAAGCAAAAAAAAAAAAAAAAAAAAACCCAAACAAAACAACAACAATGACGACAACAACAAAAACGAAAACAAACAAACAAAAAACTCCAAACGTACCCTCTATTTTGGTAAGGGTATTAGTGCATTTCTGTTTGTATGCAGGATAGTTATAACAATGTTAAGCACAATTATATGCATATGTCTGTAACTAAAGACTGGTTTTAAAAAAAATGTCTAGTTGCCAAGTGACAAGGGATGGATTGGAGTGCTCAATACGTGTGTCAGCTCGGCTAGATCACCTAGGTGGTCCCACACCCTGGGTGGTGGGGGCCCTGCCCTGTGGTGAGCAGAGTGGCTCAGCAGAAGAAGGTGTACAAAGGAGTGGAAAAAACGTTCCACTTCCTCAGGGGAACTTCAGTCTTCACAGTCAGTTCAGACTTCCTCTCCTGGCTTCCAGTGTAAACTCTTTGCTTCTGGCTTGGATCCTTTACTTTCTGTGGCAGATTCTTCATCCTTCCATCGCAGATCCATTGGCTGACTGATAGAGACTAACACAAAACACTACAGTGAGCTTCAGAACTTGGGACCCAATCCTTCAGTCTCGGGTATGCAGACACCCTCTGCATGCTTTCTCATCTGACTCTGCGACTGACCATAGGAAGCCAATCTTGTAATTTCTTATGCATTGGTGCATTGTGTATTATTCTTTGTATTATATTTGTTCCTCTAGTAAAACACTGACTGATACACTTAGCAACTGTCTGCGGGCCTCAGTGGGCCAGAGACTTCTCTAGGATGCTTCATGGAAAAGAGTGATGGGTGTCCATCCCTGGCCAAGTCTGCCAGGCGTGGGTGCCTAACCCTCATTTTTTCTCATGTGACTGTGGACTCCTTGCCTACTGGAAGGGGACTGAAGAGCTTGTTCCAGGGACTCCCAGTGTACGGACAGTGTTCTTCACTTGAATAGTGTAATACACTGATACTTTAATTGTTGAACTTGTTTCATTCCAAATTCATGTTTGAATACTAGAAAGTTAGAGAACTGAACATACTGTTCCCTTAAGAAATAATAAAAACGGGCCAGCCAGATAGCTCAGCGGACTAACGTGCCTGCTTAGAGTGCAGAGGCTGGGCTTTGATCCTTGGTGTGCAGTGCAGGCCCTGACCTGGGGGCGTGCTGAGAGGGCAACTGAGACTGGGTGTGGTGGCGTGTGCCTGTAATCCCAGCTCCTGGAGGCTGAAAACGCTATGACTCCGATCTATGTAGTGAGACCCTGTGAGCCCTGTACTAAATACATTAAAAAAAGAAATAATGAAAAGTCAAATAATTGTTTAAAAGTTCCCCAAATCACACTTACAAATTCATTTTTCCAGAACTTTCACAAGTTTTGTAATGATTTCTTGTTTTAAGTGTGCCATGGTTCTCAGCTTCCTCTTAACTCCACTGCTGGCATCATTAACTTTCTTTGGAGACATGGTTATGATATTTTAAGAAAACAGAGTACAGAAACAGCACAATGACGGCTGTTTGAACACACTAATGCAACACTGTATGCCACCCCCTTGTGTCCATGGCAAGATGTGACATGTGATTAACTCCCAGTCATACAGGTTATTTCAAGTCAGATTTTTGGTTTGAGTATTGAATATAGTTATGAAAAGTAAGCAGATTTTTTGTAGTGGGGGAGGTAATTTTCTGTTTAAATAGTGGAAATTTCAAGCTTGGAGCCTTTGAACAACTGAGATGTCACTGTACATAAGAATATTATATATTGAGCCTAACTGCTAATCTTCATATAGTTAAAGCCTCATATACTTAAGCAATATGATGTATTGCTATGATATAATAATATATAACATTATTATAGGAATATATATGTAATATTATTAATAATACATGTATGATTTGGTCCTATGATTAGTCCTATGCTTTAAATGCACATTTAATCAGTGAACACAATTTTCCTTAAAGTTGAAAATATTTCTGGTACAGGAGTTGGGCAAATATGGTTTCTTTGATTTATTTTTGGATCTCCTCCATTATGGCTAGAATTGTACTTACCATATTTGGCTGTCTATGAGAGCTGTGAACTATAAGAACTTGAGAGTTAGCTTCTTTCAGTTGCAATCATGATTCATCAGTAAAAATGTCTCATTTTAATGTTTTCTGCATTGATTACCATCCTATAAAGAAGCACTTCACCGTGTGACTCTCCGTGATCTCTTCTTTGCGCTGTCCTGCTTGGGTGACAAAAGGGCCCACTTTCAATTTTTAAAAAATCATTGATGCAGAATTTCTCTCTAAGTTATTTCAGGAAAAATTAGGAAGAAAAGAAACTCTTTATACTCTTTCTCCCCAAATTTTATCATCATACTTATCTGAGGTCTGGTATATACCAAGTTTTCAATCCACAGCCAGTCAGAGAAGATTTCTATGGGTGAGTGAAGTATCCATACTGTCGGCCTAAGTAAGAAAGGCAGCACTGTCTGGGTGTCTGTTAATTAGTTTTCAAGCCTGACCTCATTCTTCTCCATCAAATCCTTTCTGCAGCCAGTTCACTTGACTCTGGCGATTCTTGCTCTGCTTCCACCTGCAGTGAAATCTCTCTCTCTGGATCAGCTGTGGTTTTTTCCCCTGCTACAGCCACTTAGCAGAGTTATTGCTGCAGAGTCGGAAGGTCGGAAAATCCTAAAGCACTGTCTTGGGCTTTACAGAAAATCTTTGCCAACTCCTGGTTTAGATAAAATTCATGATGGGGTTTTGAATGGAAATCGATCTTTATTAGAGTCACTCTATTTTCCAGTTTCTGTGAGATGACAGAGGGCCTCCCTTCACTTCTTTCACATCTGTAAATCTCAACCAAACAATGTTCTTGCTATGGAGTCGTTGTTCCCAATTCATTCAACTTTATTTCCAGTTAGATGAAAAGGCAAAAGATTATTAGCATTGTGATGAATACCAAAGGGAATCTAAAAATATCATACTATAAAAATACCTGCAGATGAGGAAGATTTCAGGTCTAAATCCTGTGTCCACCATGGACCAGAACATAGAGAAGGAGTTTTGAGGCACATGACAGGAAAATGGTTTTGAACATCATCCCTTACCAACTTCTCTGGAGATGCAAAGCTTCTGGCAAGGTGATCAGCATCCTCTTCTCTTTCCTCATACAAATTTATTCTGATAAAAAGGCCCAGATCCACACTTACCTGCTTTTACATCTCTGCTTTCTTGTTCTATAAAATAAGAGCATTAATCATTTTTGATACTGCTTTAAAAATGGTTCTGGTGAAAAACTCTGAGACAAAATGATTTTTCTTGCCCTTAAAGCATTTCCAAATGATCTCAACTTATGATCACACATTTTAGATTGTGCTGGATATGAGTACAACGTGTGATTTAAAAGAGGTCTGGGAAACCAGACGCTCCAGAGCTCTTAACCACTCTGACAGAAGGGACAGACTTTTGGGTTAGCAGACCAGAGCTTGCTCAAGCTGGAGAGAAATCACTTGCTTCCATCCTCCGCTGCCTGAAGAAAGCTTGCGAGGATGGTTGTGGAGAGGTGGGTTCAAGCACACATTACCCTAAAGGACTGAGTCTGCCTGGAAAGGGCTGGTGGCTCTGAGCCAACATTCAAAAATAGACTCAGCTCTTGGGGTGCACTGATCTTTTAGCAGAGATGCTTCTGAGTGATCCCCTGCTCCAGTTGTCTGGGTTGGAAGATCACCAGTGAAGTAGACTTCACACTTACTGGGTCAGATTCCCAAGAATATTGTGACAAGTTTACCATGACCCAGGGGATTAAAGACAACAAATGCTTATCTTCACATCACTGGAAGCAGAAGTCCAGGTCAAGGGACTGGCAGGGCTGGTCTTCTGGAAGCTCTGGGAAAGGTCAGACCCTTGCCTTGCTCTGCACATTTCATGGCTGCTAGCTGTCCCGGTGTTCCCGGCTTATAAAGTCACAACTGTCATCTCTGCCTCTGTATTCACTGTGGTCTCCTCTGTGGGTCTGAGCCACTGTCCAAAATTCCCTCCTTCTATGAAGATACCAGCTGATGGAAGAAGACCCACCCTAGTTCCCCATGGCCTCATCTTAATTTTATACCAGCAAGGACCCTATTTACAGGCAAAGTAGCATTCACAGCTGCAATGCTAGCATTTCATCATGTCTTTTTGGGAGACACAATTCTGCTCACTACACTTAGCATGGGGTCATCAGGAGGCCCACGCCTGAAAGGCTGAACTTTTTCTTGTGAGATTTTGCAAAGGCACTGAATGCATTAGGATCTGAATATGATTTTACTTCTGAGATCCAGCAGAGCCCATGATCCCTCTCCTCCTAGTGACTGGTTCCCTCTTTCCCTTACTCTCTTTACTTCTTCCCCACACCTGTGTCGTCTCAGTGTCTGGTCAGAAGGAACCCCCAGCTAGTCTTTTCATCTTCTTGGAGTTAGAGAAGGTCTGAATTGCCAATTGTAGTTGAAACTCTAGGGGGTTATTTGGCTAGTGATTTCAACTCTTACTCATGGATTGTGATCTAATTTCCAGTGCCTACAAGATATCATTGTGGGTGGTGGCAGGAAGAAACAAAACAAAGTCACCCATGGTTAGGTGTGTTAGGGTTTTCATATTCTAAGACCAAAAGGAGACAAAGAAAGCTAAGACAGGGCAGGCCAGAGAGCTCAGCAGACTAAAGTGCCAGCTTAGGCAGAGGGCAGCACCCAGGGTTCAGTCTTCTGTGTGCCACACTGGCCCTGTCCCCACAGCACGCTGAGATAGCAAATGAGACTGGGTGAGGTGGCAGGTGCCTGTAATCCCAGCATCTGGGAGGCTGAAAACAGGAGAGTCACTAAGAATCTGATCTGTGTAGTGAGACCCTGTAGACCACATACTAAATACATTAAAAAAAAGAAAGCTAAGAAAAATTAAGAGGAGGGATGGAGCAGGAAAAGGAGGCAGAGGAGAGGAGGAAGAGGAGGAGGAGGAGGAGGAATTGAAGATGGAGAAAGAAGAGGGAAAAAAGTGGATGAAGAGATAGCTGCTCTGGTCATTTGCAGTATCAGACTGTGAGGGACTCTGTGTGAGGCTTTCACAGTGAGAACCAAGGAGGGGTGGATTTCACTGTTCTAACCAGAGGGTGAAAGTCGCTCTCCCTAAACAAAGCCTATGTGGACACTGCAAAGACAGCCTTATCTTTCCCACAAGGAGGAAGTTAGATTCTAGATTAATTTAGAGCTGGAACCCGAGCAGCTGGCTTCACCCCAGCTCTACCTCTGCAGTTGCTGGGAAGAAGGGGGTGTGGCTGGTGGAGTTTCTTTCCACATCTCTGTCTCCCTCCAGGAGAAGAGCTGAACAGACTGGGGGTCCATACTCTCCTTAGCAATGCCTATTGTGATTATTATTATTATGTATTTATTTATTTATTTTTCATATTATAGGGAAAGGTCTACAGGCTATTCAGGGTCTCACTATTAGATCAGCTTCATAGTTATCTACCTGTTTACAGCCTCTCAAGAGCTGGGATTACAGGTGTGCACCACCACATCCAGTCTCAATTGCAGGCTCAGCACACCCTGGGGGCGGGGCTGGCATGGCAGGTCTGCAGATTGAACCCCTGGCCCCTGCACCTGCTTGCAAACTCTTTAATTTATTGAGCTATTTGGCAGCCCCCTCCCCATTGTGATTCTTAAGGTTAGGCCATAGCTAGGTGGTATTAAACAAAATGTTTTGGTTTTTAAGATTTGAAAATGAAAAATACAGTCTGAATATTTACTAGATGCCATATTAATGGAAACAAATCAACAAGTAAACAATAAACAAATGAATTTAACAATCTACCACTTCCTTTTCTGGTCTCCTCATCACACAAATTGAATTTAATGTACTAATGTATATTGGAAAAACTAAATTCACCCAAATGAGTCCACAAGGCCTGACAGACCAGCTAGACTTGCCGAGCACACTTCCTGTTTCTTATAGGAGAAGAGGTTGCCACAGGGAACATAAAATGAGTCACACGCACAGAGCTAGTGGAAGATTCCCTGGAGCTACTGGACTTTGGGGTGCTAGAATCCCCTTGTAGAGCTGGTTTGTAGGTTCTTTTCACCTGGGCAAAGAACTGGTTAATACCAGTGCAAAATATTTATTAAAGATAGGAAAAGAAACATACTCTGTAGAAAGAGATAGAGCTGGACCAATTAAACGTAAGAAAATATGTACTCTACAGCATGAGAGTGGGTCACTGTGAGAGAACACAGCAGTTCAGAGCTCAGTGGTGACCGACTTCATATTCCCAGCCCTCAGATTGATATCAGGTCAAGGCCATCCTATCAAAACTCTTCTTGAGTTCTTGGGTGAAGAACTGGAGTTGTCTGACTCCAGCGTGAAGGGCTTTGGGAACTGTTCTGCGGAGTGTTGTGCAGTGCCTCCCAAGTCCTGCCCGCTTTCCCAGCCAGCCTTCCATGTCCTACTTTCCAGCCTCACAGCCACATACATGGCAAATGCTTATTGTTGTGGTTACTGTTAGTAAGTGGAACATCTCTATATTCCCCCTGTGCAAGAGCCTCCTTTAAAGGATTTCTACCCTCACTTCTTTGGCTTATTCCATTTGGCCATTTTTTCATAATGTAAAGAAATATTTGCTTTTGGTGGAAAAAATTGAAAACATCAATGTAAAAAAAATCACACCTAAACATTGCTTTTGATCATGTCTATTTTGCATGCTGAATTTTAAGTTGGGTGTTATATTATGAGAATATGTCTCTATTGTTAAGTATCTTTGAAAATAAGCAGGCTTTGACACACAGGGAGAAAGTGAGGGCAGAGGCCTGGCAGATATGTCTACAAGCCAAGGATGACAGTGATAGCGAAAGAGTTGGGGACAGGCATGGAACAAATTCTTCTTCATAGTCTTGTAAGGAACCAGCCATGCCTGACCTGGGGCTTCTGGCTTCCAGAACTGTTTTGTTTCAGAGATAATCGAGCATCAGTCCACCACTTGAATGCCATCATGAGAAGACTTCCTTTAGCCTCAGTGGGTCTGGTGAGTCTCCCAAGAGTCAGTGGCCTCAGCTCCTACTCCTTGCCACATCCACTTTCCAGCACAGGCCAACCAAAAACACATAGGTTAAAGCAACAGGGTCCTTGTCCTCTGTCTTCTGTACAACGATAATACATTTTTCTTCAACAATGAGATTAGACAAAGCCAATCAGCTGTAGTGCAAAGAGCAAACAAAACAGCCTGAAGTTTCAAATGTGACTTCATGTTTTTATTGGTGATATTTAAGACATTTATATTACAAGGTCTGTTCCATTAACTGTTGTATTGATAAGGTTTCCTCATGCTGGGATGCAATACCACATGCCTACAACTTAAAGAAGGAGGGATTCAGTTGAGTATACAGTTTCAGGAGGTCAGACCAAGGCTTACTGGCTCCAAGGTAGGGACAGCATGGTGGAAGGGCACAGTAGAGGAAGCTGTTGAGTTCACAGTGTCTGGGTAACAGAGGAGAGGAAGAGTGCAAGAGAGGAAGGTCTGAGGCACCAGCCCGTGCCTCCTGGCCCACCAGTGGTGTGCTCCATCAGTCCCTATGGGGATCCCAAAAGCAGTTCAATGGAAATTCCACCCTAACCACCTTATATTTGTGTTATCTGTGACTAATGAGGGTTTTTCTTTATTATATAATTTTAAAAGCTTTTTTCTTACATTGATAAGAAAAATATACTCAACAGGGAGATTCAGACTAGAAACTGTGACAGTGAGCACACATTGAATTTATTTATCAAATGTTTTTCTGCATTTATTGAGCTGATCACATTTTCCTCAATCTATTAATGTGACCAATTGTATTAGTGAGCATTAATTGTTAAACTGAAGTGTCATTCTTCTTATGAAATAATGTCAAGGGCTTTTAGTTGAGGTTTATTTTTTGGTTTTGGTACCAAAGATCAAACCCAGGGATTCCAGCATGCTAGGCAAACATTCTGCCATTGAGAGAAATCCCTCAGCCCTGTAGGATGCCTTTAAAAAACAGCATGTTTTCACTTAAGGAAGAATAGTGCCAGGGCTGGCTAAATAACTCAGTGGATTACAGTGCCTGCAAGCAGGTGCAGGGTGTGGGCGTTTGATCGCCATGCCTGCCATGCCAGCCTTGCCCCCGGGGCCTGCTGAGACAGCAATAGAGACTGGATGTGGTGGCGCACACTTGTAACCCTTAGGAGGCTATAAACAGGAGAATCAATATGAGTCTGATCTAGTAGTAAGACCCTGAATACCCTGTAGACCCTTCCCTAAAATACAAAATAAATAAATATAAATAAAAAAGAATAATGCACTTGACTATGATGACTATAGTTCTCCTATTAATATATTCATAAGTTTGTGCTGTGGCTGAGATTCTGCATATAAGGGTGTTTGTCCATGGAATACACTTTGAGGTATAGGGCTATAAATACAACGTGCTTTATCAAGTCATCATTTATTGATGGCTGTATAAATTTTAAAAGTCAATTCTTAAGTAACACTGATGAGACTTCCATATGCATCTCTTCATAAATTTTTCTGGATGTGGAATCGGTAGGTTAGGGATTTAAATCTTACTGTAAAATGTTTCTCATAAAGGATGAACACATTTACTATCCTACCAACAATAGCCAGAACTCCCTAGACAGCAGCTGGCTTTCTTGTGATAACTGGGTATAAGTCTATCTAGTTTGTACTAATTTTCTATTGCACATAACATATTATCATACATTTATCAGTTTAAAGCAACATCCCTTTGTTAGCTTATAGCTCTGAAGGTCTGAGTTGCCCTAATATGGTTGGATTCTCTGCTTAACATCCCTTGAGGTCAAAATCATATGTCTGCAAGACAAGGGTGCTCCAAGAGGAACTGGGTTCCAGCTCATTCCGATTGTTGGAAGAACTCAGTTCTTTGAGATTGGAGGACTGAGGTATCAGATTCCTTGGTCACCATAAGGAGACTTCTAATAGCTCCCAGAAGTTCTCAATGTTCCTTAATCCTTATTCAAAACACCAAGATAGAATTAATTTCATCTGTCAAGTTTCACCAACTTCTTTTTTTTTTACTGTCTTTTTTTACTTTTATTTTTGTTTTATTGAAGTAGAAATATCAATGAGACAGTGTTAAGATACCTTGACAAGATGGATTTGATAAATTAATACATTGCAAACTGTTTTCATAATGTTTTGGTATCTTATAAGGTGCATACATAATATTATACTTACAGACATTATTATACTGTATGTTTCCTATCAGTAAATTGAGAGAGTGTAGCTGTTTGTGTATCTTATTTTTTATACCTGAATTACATCAAAGATTCAATAATTAATACTTTCTACCTTGTTATTTTCCTAGCAATTGTCCATAGTACTAGAAGCCGACATAATATTCTGTCCAACCACCATTAGTGCAAATCTTGCCTCTCATAGAATTATGTAGAAGCACGGCATTATCTATCCCAACTGTACTGTCTATACACACACATCATGATTCTTCCTTTCTATACCCCTTCCTTTGTCTACACCTGTCAAACATGGGCACTCCATTGTCATTCAACTACTTTAGGTGCCTGAACTCAACAACACAATCCAACACAGTCCAGCATTCCACAACAATAGTGAGTTATCCGAAGCAGTTGTCGACCATAGCCATTTACAGCTCAGCTTAATATTATGGCCCTGCGATGTATACTTCATTTTTATACTTTTCTGCTGGATGGTTAAGACCTAGATAGAGCAAGACCTATATACCAACACATGTACTTTATGTTTCTTATGAGGTCAGTAAAGTCCCCTCAGGGTTTATCTTGTAGTCCTGTTCCTTATTCTGTAAATCCATGTGGATGAGTCACAGCCAATGCTTGACCAGTTTGCTCTTTGTGAGAGCTTGAGAGAAAGTTTTCTCTCCATGTGACTCTCCCCAGGCACACTATAGAACTTTGATCTCCTTCCTCTGTGGCTCCATAATCTCCTTGTTCAGAAAATTTGGAGCTCAACTGAGTTTCATGATTTGGTACAGTTCTCCTATGTCCTAAGTCTTCGCTGACCTTGAAAGGCAAGGGCCAAAATGTTGGCTGGCCTTGTGGCTCTTCTATTTCTCCAATTTTGATCTCTGAACTTAGGTTGTTAACCATCCAGAAGAAAAGCTGATTAGTATCCTGTAGCATATGCCATTCACTTTGCCTTATCTCACTCAACTGTTTTTAGTAGCTGTACGTTTGCATTTGTATTTCTGCTTTTTGCTTCTTATACTAGGGAGACTATATGGTATTTACACAGGTGTGTCTGGTTTATTTCACTTATGAGTATATGTTCAAGTGGCATCCACTTCAGTATAAATGCTTCAAGCTTATCATTCTTAATGGCTGAGTAATACTCCATTATATAGAAATACCACATCTTTTTCAACCATTCCTCATGTGATGGACATCTTGGTTGTTTCCAAGATTTTGCTATCACACATTGTGCTGATATAAATATAGGCACACATATATCACTATGATACAATGTTTTCTGTTCCTTTGGGAAAATTCCCAGGAGGGGGATAGCCGGCTTGAATGAGATTTCTAGTCCTACTGTTTTCTTTTTTCTTTTTCTTTTTTTTTTTTTTTGAGACAGGGTCTCGCTATGCAGTTCAGGCTGGCTTTAAGCTCACTTTGTAGCTCAGGCTGGTCTTGAACTCACAACAATCCTCCTGCCTCAGCCTCCCGAGTGCTGGGATTACAAGAATGCGCCACCACCCCCGGCTAGTCCTACTGTTTTGAGGAGTCTCCACATTGACTTCCACAATGGTTGTACCAGTCTACATTCCCACCAGCAGTGGAGAAGTGTTCCCTTTTCTCCACAACCTCTCCAACATTTGTTGTTGGTTGATTTCCTTATGATAGCTATTCTTTCTGGAGTGAGATGGTATCTCAGTGGTTTTTTATTTGCATTTCACAGATGACTAGCGATGTGGAGCATTTTTTCATACATTTATTCGCTTCTTTAATTTCGTCCTCTGAGAAGTGTGTATTCATCTCAGATGCCCATTTCTGAATTGGGTCTTTAAATTTGAGGGCCCTGCTATATCTTAGTTCTCTATACATTCTAGACAGCAGACCTCAGTCTCATTGCTTATTAGTGAGGATTTTTTCAAAATTTGTGGGTTGTCTTTTCACTCTGTTGACAATTTCTTTTGACACGCAGAAGCTCCTTAAGAAGAGTTGATCCCAGTTGTTGATTCTTTCACGTGCTTCCCATGTGAATATATGTTTGTTCATGAACTCTTTACCTATCCCTATGTCTTCAAGAGTTCCTCCTACTTTCTCTTGCAGGATATTGAGTGTTTCTGTTTTAATGTTTAGATCTTCAATAGTGCATGGTGATAGAGCTGGGTCAAATTTTAGTTTTCGTCATGTAGAAAGCCATGTTTTCCAGCACCATTTGTTAAAGAGGCTACCTTTCTTCCAGTGAGCTTGTTTAGCCCCTTTGTTGAAGATCAGATGGCTGAGTGTGATTGTAGATGCCTCTGCGACTTCTAATCTATTCCACTGATCCTCAGGTCTATTTTGTTGCCAATACCATGTTGATTTTATCAGAGTGGCTTTGTAGTATAATTTCAAATCAGGAATTGTAATGCCTCCTGCCTTGTCTTTATTGGCCAAGATTGCCTTTGCTATTCTAGGTCATTTGTGGTTCCAAATAAATTTCAGGATTGATTTCTCTATATCTGGGAGGTATGTTGGTGGCAGTTTGATAGGGATTGCATTAAATCTGTATAGCAATTTTGGTAGTATGGCCATCTTCACTGTGTTAGTTCTTCCTATCCAGGAGCATGGAATATCTTTCCATTTTCTGAAATCCTCTATAATCTCTTTTCTTAGGGTGTTGTAATTTTCCATGAAATGATCTTTGACTTCCTTGCTTAAGTGAATCCCAAGGTATTTCATTTTCCCCGGAGCTACTGTAAAAGGTATCGTTTCTATTGTTTCCCTTTCAGTGTGCTTGTAATCTGTGTAGAGGAATGCTATTGACGTTTGAGTATTGAGTTTGTATCCTGCTATGCTACTGAATTTCTTTGTCAGTTCTAGTAGTTTCTTGGTGGAGTTTTTGGGGTCTTCCAAGTAAAGTATCATGTCATCTGCAAATAGTGATAATTTAACTTCTTCTTTACCTATTCTTATTACCTTTATTTTTCCCTCTTTTCTAGTGGCTGTTGTTAAGGATTCCAAGACTATATTGAATAGGAGGGGTGATAGAGGACATCCTTTTCCTGTACCTGATTTAAGAGTAAAAGATTTCAGTTTTTCCCCATTCAGGCTTATGTGGGCTTTTGGCTTGTCATAGATGGCTTTTATCAAGTTAAGATAGTTAAGATAGAGTCCATCTATTCCAATTTTCTGTAGGACCTTGAACATGAATGAGTGTTGGACCTTGTCAAAAGCTTTCTCTGCATCCATTGAGATGATCATATGGTTTTTAGATTTCAGTCTATTAATATAGTGTATTATGTTTATAGGTTTTTGAATATTGAACCATCCTTGCATCCCTGGGATGAATCCTACCTGGTAATGGTGTATGATCTTCTTGATAATTTGCTGTATTCTATTTGCCAGGATTTTGTTGAGTATTTTTGCATCTATGTTCATGAGAGAGATTGGCCTGTAGTTGTCCTTTTTTGTTGTGTTTTTCCCTGGTTTTGGAATCAGTATTGTACTTACCTCTAGAAATGATTTCGGGAGGACTTTTTCCTTTTCAACTTCATTGAAGAGTTTGTGGAGTGTGGGAATTATATCTTCTATAAATTTTTTGTAGAATTCAGCTGTGAATCCATCTAGACCTAGACTTTTCTTTGTCAGTTGAGTTTTTATTATGTTTCATATTTCTTTTCTTTCTTTCTTTCTTTTTTTTTTTTTTTTTTTTTTTTTTTTTTTTT
>PVKA01045566.1:0-15470 GCA_004027165.1 Ctenomys sociabilis | reverse complement strand
TCAATACTTTTTCCTCTTTAGGCTTAATTGAAGCTATTTTGCACACCGGATCTATTAGAGTAGGCTCTGTACCTCCTGACCTTCAGCCAGCAATCAATTCTAATAGACACTATTGAATGTTTAGGGTTCTCATGTTGGCACTGTTAATACGTGTTTTGGTATCTTCCTCTTCTATTTTCAGTGCAGCTGTGTGTACAGTATTTGTCTTAAAGAAGGTTATGTTGTTGAATTTTTGTTATTCTTCAAGAAGACAGGTTAAACTCAGTGATGGTGGTGCACACTAGAGATCCAGCATTATGGTCTAGATTTCTAATATCTCCAAAATTCTCATGTGTTCAGAGGTGGGTCTTTTGCACAATGACTAGGTCATAGGCTTACCATACTTATCGCTGGGTTAATCTACTGGTGAGTTCATGCTGAATGCACTGTGAGAGGTGTGGCCTCCTTGGAGTTGGGTCACTGTGGCCAGGGCCCGGAAGTGGCTATTTTCTCTACAGTTCCTGCCTTTTCTCTTATTTCTGATGCTGGGCTGCTGCAGGTTGCATAGCATTGCTCTACTGTGAACTTCTGTCATGCCTTTTCTTCTTGGAGCCAGCTGAAGAAGGACTGAGTTGTCTAAAACTGGTGTCAAAATAAATCCAAAAGCATCACTCAGGTATTTTGTACAAGGAACAAGAAAGTGACTAATATAGAAATTTTGGAAAGAAGACTTAATGGTTCAGATGAACTTGGGACTGGTTGATGGGAGGATTTTGGAAAGGTATTGATAAGAAGGCTACTAAAACCTTGGCACAAAGACTCTACTGAGAAACTGATTAGATGCCTTGTATGTTGTCTGTCTGTCCTGCCTTCTCCACCATAGCATCAAATAAACATCCAAAGACACACCACAACTGATAATCAAGTCTCTAGTGGCAGTTAATGCTTTGATATTATAGACATAACAGGGAATACAAGCAGGAATTTAAAATTCTCTCTTCATCTATTAGCAATGAAGTGAGTCAAAGTCTAAGAAACCACCACTTTGCTTAGGAAAGCATGATTTCCATGTGGTCCAGTCTGTTTGACTACTTACTCCAACCCATCTCAGGGCTCTGTGCCTAAATAAAATGTCTTACACATGAAGACTAAGTAACACTTCTAGAGGCATAACACAAGTACAAAATACTAAACACAACTCAAAAATAGAGTACACATGTGAATATACCTTAAAGTATCAGTTAAGCATCCCCTAACAAAATAAAAATCAAAAGAAAATAAAAGAAAAATGAACTGAAGTGAAGAAACAATAAAGATAAGATTAAAACTCTGTTCCATGAAAACAACCAAGTCCCCTGAAGTCCAAAGCAAACAAAAAAATTAGGTCAATTTCTTCACAACAAGAAGAAAGTAAATCTAATATTTTTATGACTGACATATAAAATAAGAATATAAGGACATTATTAATATGAAGAAAACAATGGATGTCACTGTGTAGCTTGTATATATTGAAAGTACAATGAAATACTGTAAACACCTGTAATGTGACAATGAATTAAAATAGAATAATTATATGAAAATCATAAAATATAATTTACTGAATGTGAAATAGACAGTTGATTAGCCCTTCAACTACAAAATATATAAATGCACAATTAATAAATAAAAATTTTGAACAAATAAAATTAGAAATATTTCTCACAAATTTTAAAATTATCTATGTGATCTCACTACAGTAGTTAGGGCAGTGTTGAACAAACAGAAAAATGGTTACCCTGAGAAATGGAGCATAGTCAGAATCCCTGAAACTTTATTCCTGTAGGAGAGCTTATTCCGACAATGATATAAAAGTAATTTCTAGGGCAAATAGTAATCTTCTGAAGTAATCAAATGAGTTGTTGCAATTGGAAATTTATAGGCAGAAAAGAGAGACAGACAGAGGGGGGGAGGAATGAAGGAAGGAAGGAAGGAAGGAAGGAAGGAAGGAAGGAAGGAAGGAAGGAAAGAGAGAGAGAGAGAGAGAGAGAGAGAGAGAGAGAGAAAGAAAGAAAGAAAGAAAGAAAGAAAGAAAGAAAGAAAGAAAGAAAGAAAGAAAGAAAGAAAGAAAGAAAGAAAATAGAAAAGGTAAGAGAAGGAATAAGGGATAGAAGAAAGGAGAGAAATGAAAGAATAGAGGAAAGAAGGACGATTGGAGGATTTTATTTCTTATTGTGCTTTACATGAAAATAGCAAAATGGATTTTGCATGTAAATGTAAAAGCACTGCAAAACTTGTAGATAAGCAAATAGCATAAATTCATCAAACATCAGAATGGGGAAAAATCTTAGATATGATACTAAATATACAATTCATGTAAAAACAGGATATATTATATTCAATAAAATTAAAAATTTGTGGCCAGCGAGGAAGCTCAGTGGACTAAGTACCTGCTTTCACAAGTGCTGGGACCAGGGTTCAATCTCCCATCCCCTATGCCATTCCAGGCCCGCCCCCTCAGGTGCAATAAACGGATGAAGGAGTCCAGACATGGTGGTGCACACTGTAATCCCAGCGCTGGGGTGGCTGAAAAACAGAAGGATCATTATGAGTACAAACTGTGCAGTGACACCCTGTAGAACTTGTACTAAATACATTTTAAAAAACCAATGTATTAAAATTTCCATTCCATACGTAATTTTATGACATTGTACTTATATGCACACAAAGATGGTATAACAATATTCAAACCAAATGTGTTTCAATAAGTAACCTATAATACCATTGGGAAATAAAAGTAACATATATTGAACCCATATAACTTGAGTCTCAAGTTCAGAAATTAATCTGAAATAAAGTGCTAATATTTAATAATTTTCTGTCATGTGATTGAATTTATATAGTATTCTTTTTCCAAGTTCTTGTTGGAGCAACATTATAAAGACAGAAAATTAAGGGGTTGCCAGAAACGTCTATCCTGCAAGAGATGAAGCGCAGTGGATGTGACTGTGTTACGCATGATTTATTTGAACAATGGTTACAGAAATCTGCCCATTTGATAAAGTTGCATAAAGCAACACAGATGAACACAAACAGAAATGAGGGAATGTACAACTGGTACCATGCATGTCTGAACAGGATCCGATGTCCAGTCTCCTGGCTCTGAAAACAGATGAGTTAAAGCGTTACTATTAGAGGAAAATTGATGGAAGGTTCTGGTGAAAACCCTACATTTTCCAATATCTTGGAATCTATAATTATTTCAGAACAGAAGTTTAAAAGATCAGACACTGGTAGATAGGTATAATTACTTATAAGTTCTTACCCACATAAAATACCATTTTGAAAAATGAAATACTTAAAATCCCATTAAAGATTAGTGTCAACATAAACCTGCTATGAATGTTAATGTTAGGAGACAGATTTTGAACTTCACTTTAATAAAATATTTATTTCAGAATATTATTTCCATTCTTATCACTAGTAGACCCATTCATATACAACTATACAAACTATTTCTATAAGCATGGTGGTGCATGCCTGGATTCTGGACACACTTAGTGAAACTTGCCAACCTGTGATAAAGCCTTATTCGTGAAGTTCTTGTAAAATCAGCTATTTGACTCAGCATTTGTTGATTTTGTAGGTTTTCTTCCAGTTGATTGCCCTCAAATAGTATCTCCCAGATGGATAAACAATAAATCTGGGATCGATGTGTCAGAAGTCAAGGAGTGAAATTAAACCCAAAGTCTCATCCTATGGAATGAAGACTTCAGTATAGATGGTTCAAGTAGGCTGCAGGTTTCATGTCGCATAACAATCGCCCCAATGAAAACACTTCTAGTTTGACCTTCATTCCTCTGAGTCATTAGATGATTTTGATCAAATATCATTAAGGAAACTTTTCTGACCACCTGATAATGTGGGCTTGGGTTGTTCTTAAGCATAGCTCAGTTATTTTGTAGCAGAGGTGCTGAGGATGCAGATTTTGCTTCTTCTATAGATGTCTATGCAAGAGATGGTTCCGAATCCAACTTCATCCTTACCTTTAATATTCTTAGCCCCACCCATTGATGGGATTCCAAGGACCAGCTGAAGGACCCACCCTCTTCCTCTGTGACACCACACCTGTCAGCACAACGGTGATAGCACTTCTCAACCGGATAAGCCACTTATGAGCTGTCTGATTCTCATTTTCTTGAACATACTGATCTCTCTTACTTCCTTTGTCCATGAAAATGTACATTTTAAAACTGTATTTCAGTCAAATTTCATGACAAAGTAGGTAAACTTTTAGAAATTATTTCCAAATTTTATGGTAAGATTTTTCTTGGAATAGCTAAACATAGGACAGACTATACTAGCCACTGTAATGTTCTTCCAGTGTATTAAAGCATTGTATTAAAGTGGTTTCTCAAAATAATTAAATGTTTTATTTCTTTTACTGCTAATATTAAAAAACATTCCTTGATGGTAAATGAATGATATAGATATCGTACTGAGAGTCACAAATGCAGTAAAACTTTAGTATACAAAACCTTAATTTGATTTTGTCAGTGTTACATAAATGTCAAAAGCCCCTTGTCAAATTGTAAATTCATACATTTGGAGAAAAGTTTCAATTCTAGATTTGAGAAGTAGGAAAATCAGAGGAAGAAGTTAAACTTAATACTTATCGTACAAATAGAACACACTGTTTTATCACATTTTTCATCATTTCCTTGCTTCTAAGTTTAAAATACACACACATAAAACTTCAAAAAAAAATGCAAAATGGAGGCATAAGTGCAGGGGAAGTTCAGTGCAGAGTCAAGGAACTTTGCCAGCTTTTTTTTCAACATGGCTCCTGTCTAGCTCAGAGGCTTGAGGCCTCATGCTGTCTGTATGATGTTGGAAGGAATTGCTGGAGTGTGTTCAAGTGTAACTGCATGCTCAATTAGACAAAGAATTGTCAGCTTCAGCCTACCAGTTTTGCCTGCCTTTGTGAAAGTGAGCCCTCCAAAACTGTCTTTGGAGGCAGCTGTTACAGAAACTTAGCTGTCTGCCTGAAATGCATCCTTCTACTGATACAGAAGGATTGTGGGAAATGGGAAAAGCTCCAGCCCGAGCAGTGTGGTGTGTAACATTCAGAGGGCAAAGGAACAATGAAAAGAGGTTTAAAAAAATCACAGCTCTGGGATTTAAGCAAACCTTGCCTGGGGTAAGCAGGTTGTGATAGATTGATGTTGTAAGTTCTGCACCCCAGAGCATGTAAGTGGAAATTGAAACCTCTCCTAAAATGATATTAATCAGTGACCTGATATTTTAAAATATTAAAATATCATGACTGAACTGAATTTCTTTAAAAGGAATTCCAAAAATAGTCAAAAAGAAATGGTTGTATGAATGATTTCAAAGTATTTCTTAAGAAATATTACATTCAATATTTATATTGTCAAACTTAGTAATTAATAAAGCACGATATTCTCACATTTATAGAGAGACATGTATTCAAAATTAATGGATTTGGAATGGGACAAAGAATTAGTCCAGGGCAAGAAAATGTGACCCTAATGAAACTCAATACTATCTCTAAGAGAAGCAATCTCTCTAAAAGAGAATATTCTTGAATCAGAGCAGTTTAAATTTAAAGGAAAGACTGAAGTGACTTGGAACAATGATTAATTAGTTCAGTTGATAGGCGTGTATTGCTAGAAAATCTAAAACAATAATCACAACATGGGGTGGTCAAGAAATTATTTTTCATATAGTGATGATCAAAAAGAACAGCAAGTGTATTTGTTACTGGGTTATGTTGTAGAACTCAACTATAGCTTGTTTATGGAAATAAGGGAAAACAAAAATCAGTGCAGGAAGAAAAACTGATATTCATCATATTTTGAAATTTGACTCCTTGCCTGCCAGCCTCTGTAATAAGAATAATAATAGAATCATAATGTTAAAGAATAATGAATCACAGTAAAAATAAACATATTAAATAATAATAAAGAATAGTGATGTTATTCTTTTTTTACTTTTTTATGTACAATGTCTACAGGGTCTTACTACACAGATAGAACTCATAGAAATCCTCCTGTTTTCAGCCTCCCAAGCACTGGGATTTCAGGTATGCACCACCATGCCCAGTCTCATGTTATTGTTTAATAGTAGAATATTTAAGGTTCAGAACAATAACCATGGTTTGTGGTTAATAATAACACTAATGTTTAGAAAATAGATACCTTACTTGTGTTCACAAGGCAGAGATTTAATTATTTGCTTTTCTAATAATTTTATTTAGAAACAAATAGTAATGAGATAGTTTCAAAACCAATTAGTAGGACAGTTTCAATAATAAATACATTGCATATTGCTCTCTTAGTGATTATTCATTGTACAAGATGCAGACATGATATCCTGTCCACAACCACTATTAGAACAAATATTTTTATTCATTTAATTATGAGAATGTAGCTGTATACCTATCCTATTTTAAATATACAGATACAAAATGGTCCTTCATTTGGATCCCCTTTTTTTGTCAGAGAAGGGTAGTCCATTGTCATTTAAATATTCTAGGTGTGTGAATGCAGCAAAATATTTCAATTTATTCCAGTAGTCCATACTAGTAGTGGGTTGTCCATAGGACTGGCAATGTCAAAAGTTGTTGACTTGAGCCTTTTACAACTCAGCCTATTAATATGGCTTTATTTTTTATACCTCATTTTTATACTTTTCTGTTGGATGGTTAAGACCAAGGTAAAGCAAGACCTATATAACAAGAAATGTAATTTTTATATCTGATAAGGTCAGTCAAGTCCCCTCAGGATTTATCCTGAAATCCTGTACCACAGTTTTTAGATTCTTTGTCAGTGTCAGCCATATGGATGAGTCATGGCCATTGCTTGACCAATTTGCTCTCTGTGGAAGCCTGAGAGAATGTTTTCTCATGTGACTCTCCTTAGGCACACCCTACTTCATCAATCACATTCTTCTGTGGTCCAATAATTTCTTTGATCAGAAAATTCGGGACATAGCTCTGCTACATAATGTTGCAGTGTAGGTTCTACTATGTCCTGAGTCTTCACTGACGTTGAAAGGCTAGGGCCAAAATGTTAGCTGCCATGCAGCCCTTCATTTTCTCTGATTTTAGTCTGCAAACTTAGGTTGCTAACCCTCTGAAGAGAGGCTTATTATTACCCTACAACATATGAAGTTGGGTTTAACCTATCTGTCTGAATATCAAACATCTTGGGCATAACATGGAACATGTATTTTCCATCAAGTATTGCTATGTAAAACTTTAAATCCCTACAGAATATGAAGACAAAATTTGAAAACATATTTTAAAATATGAATCAACATTTACATATTTTTACATAGAAATTTAGAAATCTAACCATATAAAGCATTGTAGCAGGACAGTCCAGTGACATTTTTTTCTTGTCACTTTTTTTCATTTATTACCCTTCTTTTAAAAAACAAATACTTGCTTGAGAGACTATGCCAATAATTAGTATGTCATGACAAGCAGTACGTATTTAGAAGACCAGAATATCAGGCATTCTAAGCATGATCCTACTTTTACACATTGTTATTTTCAGTGCAGTTGCTTAGTTCACACATAGCATGTGGTTAGTCAGGGTAAGAATTGTACCCATTAACTGCTAGTTTTAGAAACCAGTTTTTTTTTCAGGATCATTGCCTTACCTATCTTGTACATATAAATGTATGGCTTGCCCCATCATTTTTCCCAGCTTTCCTCCTTGCCCTCTCTTCATTGTCTAATCCTCAAGTTCTCACTTTCCTTTTAATTGTGTTATATCTTTCTATTTGCATTTCTTCTTTTGAATTCTTATACTAGGGGACTATATGATATTTACACATGTGGGTCTGGTTTATTTCACAGATGAGTATATCTTCAAGTGGCATACACTTAATTATAAGTGCTTCAAGTTTATCGTTCTTTATAACTGAGTAATACTCCATTGTATTAAAATACCACATCTTGGGGCTGGGGAGATGGATCAGTAGAATAAACAGTTCTCTGGCAAGTGCAAGGGCCTGAGCTCAATCCCCAGTTCTGAAAAAAAAAGAAAAAAAAAAAGAAAAAAAAAAAAACATCTTTTTCATCCATTCCTCAGGTGACAGGCATCTTGGTTGTTTCCAAGACTTGGCTTTCACTAATTATGCTGCTATAAACATATGTGCACATAAATCACTATGATATGACATTTTCAGTTCCTCTGTTAAAATTTCCAGTAGGGGAATAGTTTGTTTGAATGGGATTTTCAGTTTCAGTTACATGCAATCTTACATTTTTAAGTCTTTGACATTTCTTGTCTCCAAGAGGTACCATTCTATTCTTTGTCTTTCCTGTCATACCTCAGGCTCTCCCATGATTTCTTGTCCAAGTTTTCCTCTTGGTCATCCATCTGTGATTGGCTCAAGACTCAAGGTAAGGCAGTATTAACTCATCTTTACTACACTACATGTGCAAAGACAATGTTTCCAAACTAGACATCGGTGTTTCAAAATAACTTTGTAAGGAGAATTCAATGCAACATGCACAAAGTCAGTGAGTTTGGAGTCCCTTATACTGCAGAAAAACACACAGTAGTATTTGCTGCCTTTCCTCATACATCACGAGATGCAGTCTGATGGAGCTTTCAGTGTTGGAGGATCACTATCAACGTGTCATAGAAGTGGAGAAGCAGTAACCATATATTTCTCACAGCCTTGGATCAGAAGTGATGAGTGTTTGCTCTTAATCCATACAGAATTTTTAATACAGTGTGTTCCCAGAAGGAAAAAATTACAAAGAAATCATAATAAATTCAGTAAAGATATCTGTTTATACTTTTAATTTAACATATATTTTAAGAATGAGGAGATAGGTCAGAGGTCTAAGCACCAGCCTGGTAAGCACAAGGACCCAGTTTCTATCCCTGGTACCTCATGCCACGCCAGCCCTTGAACTCCAGCAGTACCAGCCAGCAAAAGCAAGTGTGGTGACACATGCCTATAATCCCAGTGCTGGGGAGAGTGAGATGGGGATCACTAAATGTCCGAGTTACTAGTGAGACCCTGAACCAAATACATGCATACACATATACATATATACATAAATGACTTTAAAAATTAAAAATATGTGTATATTTTATTTTAAATTGCTTTAAGTTTTAAAGGAAACAGAATTCTATTCTTTTGAGTGATTTTGACGGGATGCATTTCAGCAGGCTATCAACAGGCATCACCTTATTCAATCTTCAAAGACCTTGTGAATTTTATGATATCTTAGCTTATTTTTCACAGACAAGAACTCACAGCCACCATAGAAGCTCTTCAGCCTTGCATAAGTAGCCAGATGTGAAGCAATGGTCCAAACTGACATGAAGCTCACACTAACTCTGGGAAATATCAGTCACATCCCTCTATCTTCTCATGGAACTGAGTTATAGCATGTGTGAGTACAGAGAAAAGTCAACTAATAATTGACCAAATAATTCAATGACTAAAATGTACCATGACTCTTTGGCAAAGGTCAAGAGCAACACACTGCATTCTCTCAGATTCTGTCTTGCTGATCATCCGTTCTGATTTCCCCAGAACATTGTCGTCAACTGTGAGTTCATGCACGAGGGATTTGTCAAACCCTTTCTCTCTCTCTGTAAGCCTTCATTCACACTAAGCAAGAAGAAAAGCAAAGGAGGGACAGGCAGCCAGAACTGTAATTACTCTTTAGAGATGGGACTTGGTTGGTGGCTGTGATTTGTAAGATGCAAATTGCAGGCTGCAGGGAGTTGGTGGTGTGTCATGCCCTGCTGGTTACATGAAAGCCTATCTTAAAAGAGAAGCTATTACATTTGCTTTTCCTTTATAGAATTATTTGTGTGTGTGTGTGTTTTTTTTCACCATCAAAATGTTATTTTGTTTAGTTAATGTATTTTTTAAAACGCATTTGGTATAGGGTCTTACTGCACAGCTCAGACTCATGGTGATCCTCCTGTTTTCAGCCTCTCTAGTGCTGGGGTTCCGAGTGTATGCCACGACACCAGGTCTCAATGGCTGGCTCAGCACACCCGGGGAGAGAGGGGTGCTGCATGTGGTGCAGGGATCAAGCCCGGGTTCCCTCACTGGCCCAGGCAGACACTGATATTCCTCTGAGCCATCTTGCCAGTCCTCAAAAATTCAAAGAAAAGAAAATGTGAAACAGAGTAAAACAAAAAATAAATTCATAAAAGAAAAGTTTAAATATATAACATTTTTTTTCTTGTAAAAATATTAGTGTCATTATGGGTGCTCCAGAACCTGTCTAGAATCCTGGGTTCTAAGAAATAAAAGAGGACAGGAGATGGCTCAGTGGAATAAGTGATTCCCTGGCAAGTGCAAGGGCCTGAGTTCAATCCCCGGTTCTGCCAAAAAAAAAAAAAAAAGAAAGAAAGAAAAAAGAAAAAGAAAAGAAAATGAAACTTTCAGCACTTTTTCAGCTAGAAAACTGTAGGTTCAAATATATATTCCAAGTTATAATTATGCAAATATAAAAATATCAGTGAACAAATATCTTAGTTTATTTTGATATTGCATCTAATCTGTGTTTATTGTTGGTAATGAGCATAATGGCCAACATTATATAGGAATTCTGCTAATGAAGGGAGAGTTTGTGGAGAGATTAAAGCAATGTAGCCATAGAATGATTTGGATTGTGTTCCAGAAGGTCTGAGCGGCAGAACTGGTTAATTTCCCGTGTCTACCTGTCTATACTGTTGTTGCATGCAATCTATTGTCTAAGTAGATGCTCACCTAAGATGTTACAGTTTATTGAAAGATCTTAAGTGGGACTTTGCATATCATCAGTTATTATTAACTAGAGTGATAGAATGCACCATTGATGGAAAAGCACAAGAAGCCACTAACATTTCAGAATTAGAACAGATCTGGGGAAATTTAAATTTCAGAAGCTCAACAGGAAGTTTAAATTTATATTCATGACACTTATACCCATAAGCAAAAATGGACCGAATCACTTTCTGGGCTCATTGACATTTTCTAAGTGTTAATAGAGGTCTCTTTCCTCCATCAATGCTGCCTCAAGTACTCATTTCTCATAGGACTCTAGAATGAGCAGTGTTGCTGGTCCCAAAATTAGTGTGTCATTCATGGAGAGGAACATATGCTTAGCTCAGTCCTAATTAAAGGAGTGACTTAGCATACAGCTAAAATTAAATTCCCATAAATACTTCTGTAATTACTATGCCTGTTTTGTGAAAGGTGTACATTAATTTGAAATCAGCAGTGTGCAATAATTAGAATACATGTGGAAATCATTATTCCATTAACACAATAAGCTATCTGTAACTTTGCAGTTTTATTCAGTAAAAACGTGAAAAACCACAAACGATAACAGAATTGATGAGCTCATGTGTAAAATTTTCATGAGTTTATCACTCACCAGTAGAATGTCTATTATTTTCATATTTGATCCCCCTTTTAAAGTTCCCATGAAGTGTACTATATTTTAAAAATCTATGTTCTGTGTCAGTTCAATCTCCATTTAAAGTTCCCTAGTGCAAAGACAACATAAAAATGTCAGACAACATAAAATTTTTCAATTAAAAAAGAAAATTCCAAGTCCAACAAAATTTAATACTGAGCCTTAACAGCCCTCTCGGGGCTCTGACTTCTGCGGATTTGGGGCACAGATAGTGAGACATCCAAAATTTCTCACGTAACGGAAGTGGCCACCTAACTTCATATCCCTCCTCCCGTGCGGCTTCATGAGCTCTAGCGCTGCTTCTCCCTATGTCTTCCTGCATAGAATGCAGGAAAATACAACGATGCTGTGGCTTCCTCCCCATGACGGACACACAGTCTACCAGTGCCTCCCTGTCCGCTCTTCTTTCCACACCTCCGCAAGACATAAAACTCAACTTGTAATTTTCTTTAGGTACCAAGAATAATTACTAAACATGGCCACAAAAGGCCTAACTTTCTTCAATCTGAGCAAATAAGGCTTAATCTGCCCTTTGCTTTATTATAATCTCTCGGAAACTTAATGGATCTCTAAATTTTTCCAGCTCTGTGTTTGCAGGAAGTAATGAGTGCATTCAGCTTGGGGAGTTGGCAAGGGGACAAGACCCAGCTAAATTCTTAAAAAGCCCCCTGCTCCCTGCCTCACTCCTTCTACATCTGTCTTAGTCTTATCTCCTTTATGAAAGATCTATCTCTCTGCTGCCTATTATCTAACTTTTACTTTGGGTTTTAATTATTTTATACTTTGAATTTCTCATATAGGAGAAGCTATGTGATATTTATTTAAGATTTTGTTTTTTTTAGGGAAGGGTCTACAGGGTGTTTAGGGTCTTACTACTAAATCAGACTCAGTGATCCAACTGCTTACAATCTCCCAAGAGCTGGAATTACAGGCATGTGCCACCACACCCAGTCTCAATTGCTGTCTCAGCGCGCCCCCGGGACAGGGTGTACGCAGCAGGCCCTGGGATCTAACTCCTGGTCCCTGCACTTGGTTGCAAGTGCTTTACTCCCTTGTGCTATTGGGCTGGAGGTGATTTTTAATTTCTGTGCACCATACATTTGATTGATTGTTATATCTGTAGGTATATCTATTTTCCTTCACATGAATCAGAATCAGCTTTATAGTTTTTATAGCAAGCTAATACTCTCTTGTATAGAAATACTATATTTTCTTTATTCACTAGTCCACTGATAAATAGCCACTTCCAAAGTTTAACAGTCATAAATTTCATTCACTTATTGGCCATACTTACTTCTGTAGCCCATTTCTTATTGGATCTCTTCTTTGGGCTGCCATAGCTTTTTAGTTCTTTATATATTGTAGATATTACTCCTGTCTGAAGAGTAGCCAGTAATTTTTTCTACCTTCTGTGGGTTGTCTCTACTCTGTGGGTTGTTTCCTTTTTTGTACAGAAGATTTTTTCCTAATACATAATCCCACTTGTTAATTCTAAATATTATTTCTTGTGCAATTGGAGGTTTGTTCAGAAAATCCTACATGTTCAAGAGTTTTCATCTGCTTTTATATGGGATACTTTTAGTTATGTGAAGCGAATTGGTGATATTTTGACCATGAATGCTAACTTATAATTTTGTCTTAGTATGTTTTTACATTTTTTTTTTCTTTTTGAGATAGACTTCACTATGCCATTCAGGCTGGCCTTGAACCCATGGTGATTGTCTTACCTCAGCCCTCTCAGTGTTGAAACAACATGGGTGCACTGCTGTGCCTGGCAAGTAGAGCTCAGTTAAATTATTATCTTACGTCAGGTATCAGATGTGACTTCTTTCATAGAAACTCTTTACTTTTGTAACTCCATTGTTCTTTTAATTTTTTAAAATCTTTTATTGGTTTACATGATACAGGGTCTTGATATGCAGCTCAGGCTCATAGTGACCTTCTTGTCTAAGCCTCCCAATGCTGGGATTACAGGCATGCTCAGCCAAGCCCAATTCTGGTAGCTGGCTCAGGACCGGGGGCTGACACAGCATGTGCTACAAGGGATCGAACCTGGGTCCTCCTGCTTGCCAAGCAGGTCTCTAGACTGCTGAGCTACCTTCCAAGCCTGACATAATTATTCTTATTTTAGAACATTTCCAGTTACGTTGTATTAAATTTCTTTGTTGTTTCTCACTCTTGTTTTCTGACTAATAATAGCATGGTAGTTAGAGGCTTTATTAACTTGTTCTAATTTTTAAAACAATACAAATTCTATGCACTTTTTTTCTCTTCTCTAAATGGCTTGCCCTAATTCATGATGTTTATATAATATTTTTTTATGTTAAATGTCCATTAATATCTGAAATTTCTGCTAATTCTATCTGTTTTAAACTATGGCTAAGAATAACAGGGCTAAAATTAATGTGATTTACTAGTTTATGCTTTTCTATTCATCCTCAACAATTATCATCTAAAGTGTTTTCTTGCTCAAGAGAGTTATGACTTGCATGGCTAAATTCATATTATAAAAGCAAGTTTCTTCTCATGTGTTTTATTTAATTCCTCTGGAAATCTTTTCTCCATTAGGGACCAAAAGCAGAAGCTACTAGTCAATTTGTTCTGCAAATGGTGTTTTTATCATTATTAATTCACTTAAGAAACGTCCACGTAATATCTTGTTGGAATTGCTTTGCTATCTGCAAAGGAAATTTGCATGAGATGTGTTTGCCTTCCTACAAGGAATTAGACATTTAGTGGGAAAGTGAGCTATTTGAATTTATAGGTACAGTGAAATGTAATGTTGTTGTTACCATCAAGAACATAGCAATACAGCAATATAACGAGGAAAATTGAACCCAGAAGGGATGTCTGGGAAGTAATTGATACCTAGGTTGTGTTTGAAGATAAATACTTTCCTATGCTGTGTAGGAAAGGAAAAGAGATTTGGGTATCTAAGTTTTCCTTAGAGAAAACTGTACCCTGTTCAGCCCCATATGTACTCCATGTGGGGTTACCTGACTACCCAATGTGGACGGACCTTCAGGGTTCTGCGACCTGAGCAGCTACCTTCACAGATTCCTCCACTTCTGCAATACATTTCAAGTTTACAGCATCAGTTATAATCATCCCTGTGCTTCGGGCTGTTAGTATTGGATATCACTCTGCTGTATACCTCTTTGGGACAACATATCTGCTTATTTGTTATTATGCTTTTATCTGTAGTTTAACAAATTAGTTATCTTTTTTGTAACATTTTGAGAGAAAAGGTAAAGTGGAGTGCCATTAAACATATATACATATATAATACATATACACACACACACACACACGTGTGTGTGTGTGTGTGTGTGTGTGTGTGTGTGTTTCTTAATTCTGAGTCCTCGAATACAGCTTAAGACCTAGGATTTTATGTTGAAATCAGTGTCAGTTCTGCAATATTTTTCCTTATTGATGCCCTGTGATACTTTGGGACAATGAAAAATATGTCCTTGGCAGTACAAACTTTGTAATAAACTAGTTATTTGAGACTTGGCAGATAGGACATATATTGGTGGATGAAACACAGTAAAATAGAAATGGATAAAACAGAAAGAAGATTCTTAAAAAGGTAAATGAACTGTTAGTGAAAAAATTCAAAATTACTAAAATATCTTCCAAGAAGAAACCTGGGATAATTTCTGGGAGTGTTTTAATGAGAAACTTCTCAGTTCACTGGTTATAAGTTACTAAGTGAAAGCAGAAACAGAAGAAAAAGGGTTGTGTTAACTTTCTAAACCAATTTTTACCAAAAAATTAAATTTCAAAGTGTAAGTAAATAATTTCTGCATAGTTGTTCATTTGGAAAAAGAAAATAATTAAAATGCATAGTGGATTATAGCGTCATTAAATCTGAACAGTACTCTATAATGTGAATTAAAGTTATAGGATGGCGGATGAGATAGCTCAGTGGACTAAAGGTCCTGCTTAGGTAAGCTTAGGCAAGCACAGGAACCACAGTTTTATCTCCAGCACCACATGCCAGGCCAGCCCCACCCCCAGGGCAGGCCCAGACTGCCACAGA
>PVKA01045565.1:0-15470 GCA_004027165.1 Ctenomys sociabilis | reverse complement strand
ACCGGGAGTTTGCAATAGAGCAGGCAGCCGAGAACGCAGCGGCTGGTGATCAGTACTGGGATAAAGACATGCTGTTAGGGGAAGGACGATATGCTGCTGATCAAAGCATTTATCCTGAGGCTGTCTATGCACAAATTAATGGTTTAGGTGTTGAGGCCTTACACGGGCTGCTATTGTCTAAAAACTTAGATTGTTTTCAACTGTCCCCTTCCCTCTGCTTTACGCGTAATGCAAGCTGGGACAACATCAAACAGCATTTGATTCAGATGGATGCCTTGTACTCGGCAACCTTGCTACTGGTGATTACCTGTGTGGGGAGCGAGCTTGCCTAGATTTGGTGCCATTCATGATTGTTAAGTCCACTGCTTTCAATGGCACTGCGTACTGGAATGCCTCTGGTACGTTCGAATGCACTGTTAATGTCACAGTAGTAAAGGAGTTCCCAATGTATCGATGCCATGTCTGCTCCCCCCATTTTTCTTTGTGGTCTGGAATAACTCTGAGGAGGGGGCTGGGAAACTTAACTGTTCTGTGAGTAATTGCAGCCTGTCCAACTGCTGGACGAAGTCTCATGGCCATGCCCTTGTGGTGAGGGTCCCAAAGGCCATTGTGATGCCTGTGGAGGTTCCCCCCGAACAGCTGCAATCACCCCTTCGAGTGTATTGCCAGAAAAGGGACTTCGGCATCACAGCGGCCATCATGGCGGCGACTGCTCTTGCGACCGCAAGCGCCGCTACTGCAGGGATAGCCATCAGCCAGATGATCCAGACTGCAGGCGTGGTGAATCAACTATCTGAAAGGGTTACAGCGGCCCTGGAGATTCAAGAGACTCTGAATGGTCAGATACATTTGGGGATTCTATCACTTAATCAGTGGACTGCTTTGCTCCAGAAACAAGTGGACTTTCTTAATACGCAGCAAAAATTGATGTGTGGGTTGGGTTTTAGGGAAATCTGTGTTGCACCTAATGTAGTAGAGAATGCTTCCATGGTTGTACTACAGCTTAATGCTTACTTGCGTGGCCCTTGGAACACTACCTTCTTAAATTACACAGTGCAGTTGAGCCATGCTATCGCTCAGGTGAATAAGACCTGTGTTCCTCCTGTCTCAGCAGAGGGGCTGTGGCACTCACTGGCTAAGGCTGTGGGCTGGTTGACTCGATGGTCCAGATCAATTTCCTTGCTCGTCATCTGCTGTATTGCTATCCTTACTCTAAGCTACCTTGTATATCACTGCTGGCAAAGAAATAGACAACAACAAGCTATTGTTAGGCAGGCTCTCCTCGCCTTGCATCCACCTGGGGATGCACAAATTTGGATATCCATGCTTGCGACATGAGCCTGTTACGCCCCCTTTCCTCCCCACATGTTCGCAGGGTGTAAGGCAAGACACTGCAGGGAGGCCTACGAGGTTTCCAGTTCTCAGAGCCTCCAGAGAATACGCTTGATTGCATGTGGGTTGGTGCCCAAGAACCCACCTCAGTAAAAAGGCACCGGGCGGCGCGGGTGGATCTCGCGGGGATCACTCACGGGGCCCCCTTTACATAATGGGATCAAGTCTCTGTTCTCCCCTGTGTGATAATAAAATAAAAAGGGGGAGATGTGGGGAGCAAGTGGAGGGCCGCGCCTTAAGATGGCACCTCGGTCGCCTTGGGGGATTTCCATGGACGTGTTCTTTAGCTGTAAATATCGCCTAATAAGGTAAAGACAGGCGCCGCCTAACCAAGGCACTCCTTGTCTGCCTAAGAGGAAACGCCAGGTGGCAAGTGGGGATTGGCTGAGTGAGGGTACTAAAGGGCTTGACAGGAAGTGCTCGGGGCAGTCGCAATGCCATGTAAAAGGAAGCTTAATAAAGACATCTGGGTGAAGGAAGGAGCGGTGGTCGCGTGTCATTCTGCAGGCGGGAGGTGCGCGACATTTACCATTCACCCACATTTGTAGGACGGAAATATAGAAGTAGATAGTAGGTGAACTTCCTGCAAACTTCTTCCTCTTAGGCCCTGGAATTTCATCTTCTCCTTGTGTATCTCCATGTAGAAGTACACATGTTCATTCACATATTCCGATATTTACTCTTAGGAAGATCAATGTTTTCTTGTCAGGTGTCTTTGAGGGCCTGAGGCCTTGTGGCTACATGCATGTGGGCAGACACCATCCTTAGTCAGAGTCACTGTGCGTTTTGACTTCCCCATGCTCCTTTGAAGATCAGGCCTCCCTTAGGAAGCACTGAGCTGCAATTTTTTGATTGGTGCCACTTCACTTCTAGGATAAATATTAGAGCCAAAGCAGCAGCATCTTTAAGTAAATTAGTACAGTAAAGATGTGTAAAATTCCCTTCTAAAGTGTTTTCAAGAACTTCCATCCAAGTTACGCTGGGCTGGGTTTATAGCTGCAGCCAACAGCAATACCTCCTTGTTTCTTCATATGTTTTTTTGACATTTTATCAAATTGATGATGAACTAAATTACACTATGCTATGAAATGATTTGGCATTTTTTTTGAAAGAATTTCCAGCTTATGGAAATGTCAGAAATTGTTAAAGGAAGTAAGGAACTAAAAAGCCACAAGCAAGAAACATAGCTTTTATGTTTAATTGACATATAGCCTGTCTCTTGGTCCTATTACTTGCAATTTGTGTGTGTGGTAAGGATAAGGGAAATTCCACATTAATTGCTCATACACTTTTTCTCATTTGACCCAAATAATGACTCTGTGGAGGAGAAAAGACAGCTAATAATATTAGACTCATTTTAAAGATGAGGAACCTTCAACTGAGGAATTCCCTCAAGGTCAAGGTCAGAGGTTGTAAATTCAGAGTGAATAGAATTCATTTCCCTAATTCTAGGTGCAGCCCCACCACTGCTTACTAATCTGCAACCATAGTCTTCTTTGTGTCGCAATTTCTTCATCTCTACAACTGGGGATAGCAGCTCCATTACAGGATATTTTCTTGGAAAAATTTAATCAGATCTCTAAAAATAGAACTTAGTGTCAACTATTAACACAGCACTGAAAAATAACAATACTATCCTTTTAGAGTTGTAGTGATTTTTATTATTGTTATTTTTTAAATTTTATTTTGAAACACTAACTCATTAAGTTGCCCAGGTTGGAGTAAATTTTTCAGCCTCCCAGGGTGCTAGGAATATGGGCTTGTGCCAACATGAAGTTCCAAAGATTTTCAAATGAGATAATCCACACAAGACTTGTAGGATATTTTCTGGTCCAAAAAAAAAAAATATGCTAATAATGGTTGGGACATTTTCTGTATTATTATGATATTTGTGCTTGTGATGAAATGTATGCTCAAGAGAAAATTTGGATGGGAGCCACAGTGTGCATTTTAGTCCCTCTTTGATTGAAGTGCAGGTGAGAACACCCAAAATGACTCTTGACTTCCTTTATCTTTAAGCAAACTTGAGCATAAAGATGTAGAAATTTATCAGCTAGACAAATTGATAAAACATAATTATTTAGCTGTGAATAATATTTACCAATTCAACAACTGTTTTATCAAAGATCTAAAAGCTGGATGTGTCTGCTGTTGTTTCTGCATTCTCTATGTGTTCCATTGCCAGGTATCTGTTGTTGTGCAAGTACCATGCTGCTTTTATCACCGTAGCTTTGTAATATCGCTGGCATTGTCATGTGTCCTGCTTTGCTTCTGTTACACAGTCTTGCTCTTCATGTTATGGATATCATCTAGTTCCATATGAATTTTAGTATTGTTTTTTCTAGATCATTGGGGAATGTTGTTGGTATTTTGATTGGAATTGCATTATATCTGTGTATCCACTTTGGCAATACAGCTCAGAGGAAATATAGCCTCTTTAATAAATGATGTTGGGAAGGGCTGGCCGAATAGCTCAGTGGACTGAAGCACCTGCTTCGGCAGAGTGTAGTGGCTGGGGCACAACGCCCAGCGCATTGTGCCATCCCTGCCTCTGGGGCTCAATGAGATGGTTATTGAGATTGGGTGTAGTGGCATATACCTGCAATCTTAGCACTTGGGAGGCTGATAATAGGAGACTCACTACGTGTCTGATCTATGTAGTGAGACCCTGTACATCCTGTACTAAACACAAAATAAAGAATAAATAAATAATATTGGGAAAATTGTATATCCACATAGAGATTAAGTCTAGACCTATGTATCTCATCTAATACTTAATTAAAATCAAAATGAGTCACAAATCTACATGTTAAAGGCTGGGGAGATGGCTCAGTGGAATAAGCGTTTCCCTGGCAAATGCAGGGCCTGAGTTCAATTCCAAGCTCTGCAAGAAAAAAAAAAATTACGTGTTAAAACAGAAACATAATGTGCTGGAAGATGAAATAGTTAAAACTCTTAAGGACATGATATAGGGTAGGACTTTCTGAAAAGAACCCCAGTGGCACAAGAAATAATACGAAGAATCAACAAATAGGATGATATCAAGTTGAAAATCTGTGGCACAGCAAAGGAAACCATCAACAGAGCGGATAACCAACCTGCAGAATGGGAAGTATGTTCTTCCACCTCCGTGCATTCCCTGGACAGAGGAATAGTGTGTAGAACATACAAAGAACTAAAAAAAATAGACTCCTGAAAATAAAAGACATAATCTAGAAATGGACAATTGAGAAGTACAAATGGCCATTAAATATATTAAGAAATGCTTAATCTCATTTGTCATTAGAGAAGTGCAAATTAAAACAACACTAAGAAAACACACAAGCAAACAAAAAGACTAATTATAGTTCCAGGAGATTTTTTGGGGGGCTAGGCAGATGGCTCAGTGGAATAAGCACTTCCCTGGCAAGCACAAGGACCTGCGTTTAATCCCTGGTTCTGCCAAAACTAAAAAAGGAAAAATAAAAAAATAAAACAACACTGAGATTCCATAATATTACAGAAAACATGGTCTTCATCAAGAAATCAAATAATAAGAAATGTTATTGAGGTTGTAGGCAAAAAGGAACCTTTCTTTTTGCTGGTAGGAATTAAACTAGTACAACCTCTGTAAGAATCAGTATGGAAATTTCTCAAAAACTAAAGCTATAAGTTCCATGAGAGCTAACTATTCCCCTTCTAGGTCTTTTGTCTTCTCAAAAGTTAAAGTAACAGCACAACATGAGTACCTACATTTATAATTAAAACAATTCATAATAGTTAAATCTTGGAAATGGCCTATGTGTCCATCAATAGATGAATGGACACAGGTAATGTGGTGCTCCTGCAACAGAGCAGTAGGATTTGTCATAAAGAATGATGCACTTGTGTTATTTGTAAGAGGATGGATGTATCTTGAGAGCATCAAATCAAATGAAAAGACACACAGTATTTCTTGATAAATATCACATGGTCTGTCATATGTGTCAAAATATAAGAAATAAAGGATAGATAATAGAAAGTAGGGTCATCTTCTTCACTGGCAAGGGGAACGAGGGATGGAGGGAGGGGATAGGGAGGAAGGAAAAGGAACTGAAAAAATAATTGAAAGAGAAAAGCTTTTACAGAAGGGCAGGGGACTAAGAGTGGGATGGAACAGGGAGAGATGGGAGGGATAAAGGATGAAAAAGAATTAAGATGTGTTGTGTACAAGAACCAACACCCATGACCAATGTAACCATTATGTACTGCAAACATGTCCAAGTAAAAATCAATTGTTATAAATACATAGGAATGTTTACTATTTTCTGCCATTGTTAGGTATCATTTTCATGTACAACTTGCAGTAAGCCATTAGGTTGAATGAGGTAGGAGGCAGTTGAAGATAATGACTTGTGATTGGCACTGCTGTTTTCGATTTCTAGCATTTTCCTTGTGCTGTTGCACTTGTCAGAGTCTTAGTTATACAGTAACATCCCAGTACTACATCTGTCCAGAAAACAAAATGGGATAATTTTAAACCAAATGGAATTATTGACAATAATAAATGAGCTTTCAACTATGCCTGTTATAAACCACCGAATTCTAAGAAAACTTTTTTCAGAAGGGTACATACAAATGCTGTCTTGAAATTGTTTATTTCTTCTAGATTTACGTTAGGTGTTTAGAGTGGGAGTTCTGTTTACTGTAAATCAGGAATTATTCCAGTGGCTAGATACTTTCCATTACCTAGCTCAAGCATGAGTGGCAATTTTGAACGTCTCCAGGTGAGCTCGAGGTGCTTCAGTGAGCTCAGGAGACTTCGCTGCTAATTTGGAATGTTCAACCCTAAGATACTCTGAGCATCTAAATTGAGACTGGTGTGTCTTTAATTATCCAAGCTTGCCCAACATAGTACAGGTCCAATTGTGGAGAATCGCTAGCCTGGAGACTTTCCTAGCCTGGAGACTTCCCTAGCCTATGACATTAGTTTAAATAGTTTAGATTTGTTTAAAGCACCTAGAAAGGTCGCCGCCAGAGACAACCCTTTTAGCACAGCTCTTCTCTGGCATGAAGCACAGTTTGCTGTACTGCATTGCCATATTTAAAGGGCATCCCTCAGCCATGTTCACCGTCAGCCTATTTGTGTAAAAACCCAGCTGTTGCTGTTAAGTGGAAGTTTACATTAGTCTTCTCCCCAAGGGCTTTCAGAGTAGTCAGTATAAAGTCCGGAAAACAAAAATGAAGGGTAGATTGTTCTTGTCATGCAGGAAGGAAGTTGTCAGGCGGAAAGAGGATATGGATCTGTTTGCATGCAAGAGTCAGTATTTGCTAGCTAGATATTTCCGTTGTGTCCACACGACAAGAAAATCCTGAATTTCCTGTGCTGGACAAATAGCAGGAAAGGGTGTGAGAGTTATTGAATGACATTATCATGTTATAGCCTCATGGGTGAGGAAAGGCTGCTTATCAAAACTGATAGCACACAGGGTTTGTTTGGGGAGGAGACCCAAGGCGCAGGAGTCACTTGGGGCGTTTTTTCCTCTTGGGTTCTTTGGATCATTTGGCTTCTGAAGACCTGACATTCTTCCTCTGAGATAGAAGGGACTGCTCTTACTCACTGGAAAGTTCCTATCAGTTTCAGTATTTGCTGTCTCCTATCAGGAAAACAGTTCAGGTGGAAAAAAATTAGAAACACTCAACATGATTGGCAAGTGAAAGATATCAAGACCTGCAAGTTATAGCCCACTTTCACACCAGCCTTGCGAGGGTTAGCCCTCGCTGGTCATGCTGTACACTCATCTTCATTCATTCAAATGCCAATGCACCATTTCCAGTACCTACAAATACAATAATTAAATACATTTTAGAGTCCAGAGTACAGTTCACTCTAGTACTTTAAAGGTTTGTGGTGTGAGAGCCATTTAAATCTACTTAGATTTAGATTAGATGAATAATAAGCATACTTGGACATTTATTTATTTGTCTTATAGCAAATTAGCATTTACCACTTTAACAATTATTATAACTCAGAATCAAGCAATTTGGTAAATGGTGAGTAATTGAACATGGTTTATTATTAGGGACTTACTTTTCATAAAAAGCAGTTTAAAGTCAGTGATCAGAAACTTTCAGAATTGGAAAGCACCAAGAACAAAATAAATTGGTTAAAGGGATAATACCTATATTAATAAGAAGAATTTTATTCTTATGTAAATTTATCTGAAAACTCCCTCATGACCCACTAGGAATGTGTGTTTCATAAAAAATGAAAGGATCATTTTCTAAAAGATCCTATTCTGAAGAAGGCTTATTCTGCAGATAAAGAATGAGAACAATTAGCCTAAGAAACCCAGGATAGACAATAGAATTAAACCTCAAAGGCAACAACAAAATGACTAACAGAAAACACTGTAGAATATTTAAAGCTGATAGAAGAGATTTTTTTAAAAAGTATTCTTTAGAAAATATACCAACTGTTTGATGACACCCTGGGGTTAAAGACTGTAGTTCATCTTAAATCCAGAAATTTATTTCTTCTCTTATGTTAATTTTAAAATGCCTTTTCTCACATAGAGTGAGTAAGTAAAAAATTCTTCTGGGCAATGAACATATACAACAAATTATTAGCTATATTACAGAGATTTAAAAAATTGTAGTATAAAGAATAAATCGTGATTGTAAATAAAATTTTAGGTAAAATTACCCATATTAGGTTCCAAATGTTTCTATTTTGCCCACTGGAAAATATTTTTTATATACTACTTGTATGAAAAATAATCTCATTATTGTACTTTTTAGCATTTAAATATACCCTTAAGCACTTATAAATGTAACAATAATCAATGTAAAAATGTAAGCAGTCATGCAAAATGAATGGCCTGCCCCAATTTTAGTCAAATTAATATATTTGACAACTTTAACAAAAAGTCAAAAGAACAAATCATTCGTCCTGATTTTGTAGACCTAAAGATGCTACACAAGAGGCAGAAGATGCTACAGGGAAAAGGAGCTTCTGTCCTAAGTGTTTGAAAGCATTCAGTAACTGGCTCGAGAGGTGTAGAAGGGATTTTACGCTTGGAGTCCCTGTCATCAGTTTTTAGGTCTGGCACCATTCCCAAACTCCCAGGCTCTCTCCACTTCTAGCATTTTTTTACACACTTCTCAGAATTAGTTGCTCTCTAAAAGTTCTGACCATGTCACTCTTCTCCAAAGCCCCCAGGGCCTCCCCCTCCCTGCTTCGTTTAGATGTGCCTGCTACCCTCAGAACTCTCTAACATTGCTCCCACATGACCTACCGGTCCCTCTCTCCCCAGAGTCACAGCAGTGTGTCATGTGAAATGTTTGAAAGCATCCAGGAAAAGGTGCTTGTCCTGCACTTCTTTGTTAACCTGGCTGTATTAGCCCAGGATTGTTTTCAGCTCTCCCCCGGGTAGCTGCAAGGTAAACAAGGTGCTCTGAGTTAGTACCTGCTCTTGCTGGAGCCCTTCACGTGATCTGAACCTTCGTACACAAGTAGTAGGAATATATATGCGTTCAATAGACATTTTCATAAGCAATTTTTCTCTTTTCTAACTCTAATGTCTTCCCATATTGCATTCATCTGCATAACAGTAAACACATGCCCCGATAGAAAGTTGCAGGCAGGGATATTTATTTATAACAGATGGCACAAAGCAGGAGCTTGATGAATTAGTGTGCGGCTCCGGAACTAGCAGGCCCATAAATAAAGTATCCTCAGAGCTACTTTGGGGATCTTGCTTGCTCAGAACGAAGAAAGGAAAGATGATGCCTACAGTTTTGTTGCCTTATATAATATAATCTCGAACACGTGCAATTTAACCACACACAACCAATGTTTTATGACTGGATATTTTCCTCCAAATAATCTGTTCTTAGGTGGCTTTTTCAAAGTCATGGAAAATACTGTAATTTTAATTTTTTCTGCTTAGTTTCTTTTTTGCTTGTTGAAGCAATGACTCAAAGCATTTAAAAAGCCATGTAGTTGTAAACTGATAATGGCTGAAACAAGACAAAGACCAATAGCATTTACACAACTTTTGCATAAAAGCTTAACGTAATTATAACTAGAACAATGAGGTTGTTTCCAAGAATACAATAATTAAAGGTACAGATACCATTTTTGAACTTTGAATACAGGTTATACACTTAAAGTAGAATCCAGACAAAAATGGGGTTCAGTGACTTTGTTACTATTTTTTGAGGGGTCCTGAGGTTGAAACTTTTAGTAGATCCATCAATTTATCGACACATATATATGTGTATGTATATATATAATATATAATATATATATTATATATATACACATATGAAACACCACTGTCATTTTGATGATAAAAATAAAGTACATACAGAAGTCTTATCACATGAAAATATATTTTTCACTTTTTGGACATATAATATGAATTTAAACTGTATTTCACTAGCAGATCTTATTGTATTTGATATGGTAACCCTTAAGCAAAACAAATAAGTTGACTCAATATCAAATTTACTAATTAATTTAGAACTTTTTGTTTGTGAGAAGAAACATGAGAGGCCTATCAACATTATAAGCATTACAAAATAAACTCTCTTCTTGCAAGTGCACAATTTTCACAATCACAAAATAAAATTGCTATAAACATTTTAAATAAGTTAGTAAGAGGCAGAAATGTAGAGAGAAGTTAGAACAATTTTTAAAAGGTTTCTTTATCTACTGTACAAGTATCTCCTAATACACTATCATGTTAGATGATGTATGCTAGCTGCCCTCAGTACAAAGATATATAAGAAAGTCTTTGCAGGGAGAGACAGACAGCTCTCACAAGATGTGGCAGAGATTGTAATGAAGATGTCCTGCTGGTAGGATGTGGGCAGGAGAGCAGCTCTCAGTCTTACTCTTTGGCCTGGGAAAAGGAAGACTATCTTCTCTTTCAAATATATAGAATTGAAGTGTGGTTAAGTGCCTCTTGAAATGTTTCTTGGGAAAACGAGTTTTAAAATATCTGTGAGTGATTTGTACTTGAACATAAAACTCCCAAACATGGGGCTGAGGACCTATCTCAGCCGTCTAAGCACCTGCTTGGCAAGCACAAGGACTAGAGTTCAATCCCCTGTACTGCATGCCCTGCAGGCCCCAGCCTGGGCTCAATTTTCTGGCCATAGCAACGGGGAGCATTGGGCAAGACTATAACACCAGCGCTGGGGAGGCTGGCATGGGAAGATCAGTGGGAGTCCAAACTGC
This sequence comes from Ctenomys sociabilis, assembly GCA_004027165.1. Classification (NCBI taxonomy): domain Eukaryota; kingdom Metazoa; phylum Chordata; class Mammalia; order Rodentia; family Ctenomyidae; genus Ctenomys; species Ctenomys sociabilis. The sequence goes on along the minus strand of PVKA01045565.1, from coordinate 4,873 downwards.
ATAGAGAGACCCTGCATCACAACAAAACAACCCCAGAAAACAAACCAAAACAACCCCACATAAACGTGTAAGAATGATTTGCCATGTGTCTCTGAGACATTTGAGATAATGGTAGATGCCACAGTATCCCTATTATACTTTGTAAAATTAGGAACCATTTTTTAAAATTAGAAATTAGCAAAATTGTACAACTGTTAGAAAGAGAATAAATAGCTGACATACAGATTTTTCTTAGGGTTCTTGGACTTAGAACAAAAATGTCCAGAAAAGGATTGTAATTGGCAGTGAATGGCAGTTTAAAACATCGAAGTCCCTATCTCTGGTAATGTTTTTTCGCATTTATCTTGGTGTGTTGCATAATTAGTGTAATCCAGGAAACTGAACAATTTAGTTTACCAATATTTAGAGTAGAAGAAGGCAAGAAAAAAACTTTTGGGGAACGAGTATTGAGTAACTTAATCTACACTATCGAACAAGATATGATAATTAATATTGAGATGTATCAAAAATATCCTTTTCTATTTCTATAGCCCTTTCTTAAGTCCAATGTCCAGAATAATTTCAGTTAAGGTTCTGTAGATATAATAAGTCCTCTATATTTTTTTCCACATATTTGTAAACATTTTTAGATCGATAGTATGCTAATTCAGTAATCAAGCCCAAATGACTAGGGAAGAATCCTGAGAAAGAAAGTTGAGGTTGTAATATGATTGTCCTCGGGTCAAAAATAGTTACAAAGGCCCAGGAGATGGCTCAGTAGAATAAGTGCTTCCCTGGCAAGCTCAAGGGCCTGAGTTCAATCCCCAGCAGTGGGGAAAAAAAAGTTACAAAGAAGAGATTTGTTGTTGAGTTTTTGCTGATAATAGAAACAGATTAAGTTACTTTATTGGGAAGGATTAATTTCCTGTTAATGTGAAGAATTTGTATTTTCTTTGCTATTACAAAAATGTATTGAGAAAATGAAAAAGAAATTCCTTTAAAATATAGGATACTTTAAAAGTATTTTTTAAAAACTTACAAGACATAAGTTTCTATCATACTTCATGTTTTTCTTCTGCAGTCTTTCAGATTATGTCTTCTTATGCCATTACTTGCCAAATGGAGTTTATGGTATTTTAGAGAAAGATAGTGTCCTATTCTTTTTTCTTTTGGTTGTTTTGTATGTTGCTCTTTCATATGGCAATGGGTTAAATATTTAGGATTTCAGTCTAACTTGACATGCTCTGCAGTTTTTGACCTTTTTCTCAGAAGCTATTTAGTCAATCCAAAGCTCTGATGTTCTGTAAGAGAACTGTTCTTGTGTGGAACGCCCTAGGCATAACTCCTTAGAAGGTTTCCCTACCTGCTGTGTAATTGTTAGCTAAATTGGGCAGACTAAATTCAAGAGCAGCAAGAAAGTATGATAGTAAGTTCAGAACAAATTGAAGAGGGTCAGCCAAATAGCTCAGCAGATTAAAGCACCTGCTAGCAGGCCCAGGGGCCGGGGGTTTGATCCTTGGCCTGCCATGCTGGCCCTGCCTCCAGGGCATGCTGAGACAGCAATTGAGACTAGCTGTGGTGGCCCGCACCTGCAATCCCAGCTCTTGGGAGGCTGTAAACGGGAGGATGGCTATGAATCTGATCTAGTAGTGAGACCCTGAACACACTGCAGCCTTCCCTGAAAGGACCAAAAAAAAAAAAAAGTTCAGAACAAGTTGAAATGCTTCTGATTTTGAAACCTGCTTTGAATCACATTGTTTCTTTGGAATTCATATCCTGTTTCTCTTCCTTGGGATTTAAAGCAAGGTAGGTCACATGCTGCAGAATGAATATTCAGCAGGTGGTTGTGATTGGATGGTAGCAGTGGAAATGGTCCCTTTATGGTCTACGAATGGATCCATGAAGGCTACTTCAGAAAAAATTATGCGACCTCCCCCACCAGGTACCCTCTGTATTTATATTGGGTAACCTTTGTTGGCTCTTCTGACACCATGTAAGTCAGATTTTGATTGCTGTGACAAAATATGTGAGAAAATAAACTTGGAAGGAGAAAAGGGTTATTTTGGTTTCAGAGATGTCGGTCCACAGTATTACTGTTGTTTATTCAGGCCAGTAGTGAAACAGTACGTCATGGTACAGTATACAGTGAAGGAGGTCTGTTTCCCTCACAGGGGCCAAGAAACAAAATGGAGATGAGTCTGGGGTCCCAGTGCCCCTTTCAAAGTCAGGTGTCCTGTGTCAACCTTCCTTTCACTGGGATCCACCTTCTTAGGGTTCTACCATTTATCAAGAGTTTCAGAGTTGGCATCCAAGACTTTAGCATAATGGCCTTTAAGATCCAAGTTGTAAGAGAAACCTACTAATTTGTTGTATCTTTACTCCATTTTGGTTTCTCTCTCTCTCTCTCTCACCAGAAAGCCTATATATATGACAAACTTTTCTGATATTTTGGAAAGAGACACCCATCAAGTTATGATCTTATCAATTTTTAGAATCCTACATCTAGACTAGTTATTGGCATGCAGTTAATGCCGTAAATAAGTGAAGTAACTCTTTATATATTAAAACCAAGTGTTTGTTAGCTTCCATTGAGGGATATTGTAATATGAGAATAATTCAAGCCTATATTCACAAATTCACTGAATTAACTGTATGTGGTACAAATATACACCTTGTACTACTTCTCTTAATAAGTTTAAGCTTGTGGCCCTCACATGTGTATATACAGATGAGCTGAGTTTATGTTTGAAGTTGTCTTATTAAAATTATTTCCATGAGATTAGCTCAATGGTAGAATGCCTGCCTAGTGCATATGAGGCCCTGGGTTGAATGCACAGCAACCCAAAAACACAAACTTTCTTTCCAACATCATGTTCCAATTTTCCATTTCCCCTCCCCTCGGAATTGTTTATGGGCAGAAATAATACACAATAAAATCTTTAAAGAATACAAAAATTATATGACAGATATGCAGCTACTTTCTCTTAATTCAATGAGAAGAAAGATTTGTTCCAATAGTGTTTGTGGACAGGATATCATGTCTGCATCTTGTACTATGAAAAACCACTGAGAAGCAACAATATGCAATGTATTAATTATTGAAACTGTCCTACTAATCAGTTTTGAAACTGTCTCATTGCTATTTCTTTCTCAATAAAATTAATTTAAAAAATTGAATTTCAAAAAAATTAAATAATAAATATGAGGATAAAAAACTAAATATCCACTCTTTCATCCTGCTCTCTCACTTCTGTTCTCCATGTTTAATAGATAAAATCATAGTTTTGCACAAATTTATGTTTATGGATACTTACATGATCTCAGAATTTGTTATTGTATAAATGAGTTTACATATGAAGTGTGTTAGAAATCTTGCTGCTGTGTTTATAAATGCATCTCAAAAATCTTTCTTTTTTTTTTTGTCTTTTTGAGACAGGGCCTCACAGTGTAGTTCAAGCTGGCCTTACGCTCACTTTGTAGCTCAGGCTGGATTCGAACTCACAACAATCCTCCTGCCTCAGCCTCCCGAGTGCTGGGATTATAGGCCTGCGCCACCACGCCCGGCTGTCAAAAATCTTTCTATGACATCATGTAGAGTTCCCTCTCCACACCCTCTAATTGTGTGTCTACAGATATAGCCAACCTTGGATCACAAATACTTGAAAAAAGTTGCATGTACACTGAAAATTTACAGACACTTTTCTTATTATTATTGTCTAAATAATATGGTATAATATGCTATTTACATAGCATTTACATTGCATTAGGTACTATGAGTAATCTGGAGATCATTTACAGTACGTGGGAGGAGGGCCGGTGGGATAGCTCAGTGGACTAAGCTCCTGCTCAGGCAATCACAGAGGCAGGGGTTCAATGCCTGGTAGCGCATGTCATGCCAGCCTCCCCCCGAGCCATATACCAGATCCATACATGGTGGCCCACACCTGTAATTCCAGCACGGAAGGCTGAAAACAGGAGACTCACTATTAGTCCGAGCTGCATAGTGAGACCTTGCACCAAATACAACCACAGCAAAATATAAAAAAATCCTAAAAAAATATGGAAAGATCAAGTCATATGCACATAATGTACCATTTCACATGAGACTTCGGCATCTCTGGATTTTATTTGCTATTTGTGGAATCTGGAGGGCAGAAGGAGTTATCCCGGGACTGATCCCCCTTGGATACTCAGAGATGTCTGTATTTGCAGAAGCTTATGCACATCTTCTCGTGTATTTTGCATCATCTCTATGTTACTTACAGTACCTAGGTGCATTTTAAGGGCTATGTAAATAATTGTTATAATGCACATTTTCAGGAATAAAAACAAAAGGCTAGATGTATTTAGTACAGATACAGATGTGATCTTTTGAGATTATTTTCAATCTTTAGCTATTTGGGTTGATGTAGAATTGGTGGACACAGAGGACTAAGTTTATTACATCCTTTTATACAAGAAACTTGAAATCTTCAGAATTTTATAATCATCAGGGATGTAGATCTGGAGCCAATCATCCATGAATGCTGAAGAGGGAGAAAATGCAGTTAACTATCAGTTAAATGCATGGACTCTAGTAGGAGAGGCTTGTGCTTGAATTCTACCAATGCAGAAACTGGAGTAACAATGAAATTTTAAGCTTCAATTTCTTTTTTTTTAATTTCTATTTTATTGAAATACAAATATCAATAAGACAGTTTTAAGATACCTTGACAAGATGGATTTGATAAATTAATATGTTGCAAACTGTTTTCATAGTGTTTTGGTATCATAGAAGGTGCATACACGATATTATACTTACAGACATTATTATAGCATATGTCTCTTATCAGTAAATTTTTTTTTTTTTTTTTTTTTTTTTTTTTTTTTTTTTTTTTTTTTTTTTTTTTTTTTT